>JALLBH010000570.1:0-18087 GCA_036940005.1 Skeletonema menzelii
AATTTAAGATTGTACACATTGCGATAGGTATGCCCGTTGTCGTTGTCCGAATTTTTATACCAGCCTGGGTTGGTCCTCGGAAGAGAACCCACCCTGCCGGATCGGCCAAACTGTTGTGAGCAGAGGGAATATCGGCCATCTGTGTGAAGGGCGGCTGCAAAAGAGAAGAACTTGATATTTCTTCTTTTCCGCATTGATCCACAAGGTACTGTGATCAAGGAAGCTACACAACGAAAAAAAAAGACTACTGGTGGTATCAGTAGTTTTGGCAAAGGAAGGGGAAGAAAAGGCAAACTACTGGTGGTATCCGTAGTTTTGGCAAAGGAAGGGGAAGAAAAGGCAAGAAATCCTTTTGGCGTAAGCGTAAAGCGTAAAATAAATGATGAAAAATGCTGTATCAGTTCGAGGGTTGTATCCAGCACATCGAACATCATTAACTGCTGTCCTCCTTTTCTTAGTGCTTTGTATTTGAGATAGGTTCTCCTACATTGTCTGTTTGCCCAGCTGCGGAAGATCATGTACTAACTGTGCTCACTTCCAAGAAGCAAGCATTGGTAGAAATATATGTCTAGAGTGTCTGATTTTTTCGAAACAAAGTTCATTCAGAAAACAAATACAGAACAACCCAAGGTACTCAAATGAAGATGACTACAAAGAACATATATTATTTGAACACTAATAAGAAGGTTAGTGTCTTTTTTTTGGTTTTAGCTCACATCAAAGGAGCTACTGTTCCATAAAATGCTGCATGTGCACAAGTTATGGTACCAAATAATAAAAATTAGTTGTTTGGTTCCAAGCCATCCACCCTGGCTCAAAACAACGGAGCAACAACACTCCATACTAATAAATTATCATGATCCCCATCCCCTCTCAAAAATTGATGACTCTATTGTACCATCACTTCACACAATATCGGATTAAAAATAAGAAGCAACACTCCCTACTCCCTCCCTTCCTTCATACGTCACAAACTTAAACACTCTTAAACCTTGAAATTCTTCGCCCTCACCGGATGAAAACTAGCCTTCCCACTCCTCGCATTCCTCAACTCATCCGCCTTCTCCACCTCCTCTTCCTCCTTAATAATCTTACTCATCGTCTGTGCCGTCCCCGCCCCCGTCTGTTCCACCTTTTGCATATCCAATGCGATTTTCAAATCGGCCACTTCTTGAGGCAAGGCGCCCTCCGCCGCCGCCGCCGCAAGTACCTGCACCGCCCCACTATCGGGATTGACATATTCCGAATCCCCCTTTTTATAGGCGTTGGCGGTAGTATACTCATCGGGCACGGTGAACATCCCATGATCCTTACGACGGACCTGTGCCAGACGAGAATGGACATTGGATCGAGAGGTCCGGTTGACGGCTGCGGCTTGGGCGGCCTCACGTCGTTTTTTGTGTTCGGTGTAGGCTGCGGCGTTTTCTTGTTGTTGGAGGGCGATGGCTAGGCGGAGGTCACGGTCTTCTTGGCTGAGGGTGGGATCGTCTAGGCCTGGGATGGTGGTGGTGCCTGTGCCTGGGCCGTTGGTGGAGTCTTTTTTGGACGTGACGATGGTGGGAGCGTTATCGCCCATGGTGATGTAGTCACTGTCGGATGTCTTTGATTCTTCGCTCATGATTATTGTTCGTTTGTTCGTTTGTTTGTTTTAATTAAGTACTATTCTATTCGAGAGTTCTCTTTGGTTGCATGCACTCCTCCAAACACGGCTAGAGATATTCGATTTCCAAGACTGCAATGCTAAACAAAAATTGGAGAGGCGAACGGAGGTGATCTTGTCGTTTTCTCGATCGGCGATTTCTTGGCTTTCTGAGACGGGTATCCCAACCAAAACAATGTCGCTCGCTCAGCTCAGGGTCAGTTCAATTAGCAAGGAGTCTTGATTGCATCGTCGGTGCGGCAGTTTTCGCGATAAGTACGAGTTGACTGTTTGTCACACTTTACTGGATGGTTTCTTTTCCTCTTTCTGAATCTGCTTCGTAAAATTGACAAACTTTTCCATAGGAACGGTGCGGCAAAGCCCGTGTATGTGTGTAGAAGTATCCCATTCTTGATGTGATTCGCGTTGCATATATCTCAAGATTCGGCCCGTTATCATCTATCGCCGATCTTTTCTTCTTTCCCATCTCATGTCAATTCGACCATGAATCCGTTGACACCATCGAACGACATGCATTCTCTGATAATCCCAACTTGAGATATATCAAGTTTCACAAGGGGGTGGAAACAGTGGGACGGGAAACCTTCCTGAATTGCACCGGTATGAGGGGGATACACATGCCGGGTGTCAAGGTTGTAGGCGTGGGGGCATTTACCAACTGCAAACGTCTCAAGGACATTCAGTTTGGTAAAAAGTTGCAAATTATTGAATTCAGTGCGTTCTACGGCTGTATCTCCCTCAAGTATTGTCATCATCCCCGCCGCACGGACCATTGAAGGATGTGCCTTCAATCACTGTACCGCCCTGACTCATGTACAGCTCCCAGAAGAACTTGAAACGGTCGGTGCGTATGCATTCTGGGCATGCAACTTGAAACGGATTGCCACACCACTCATTCACGATGACAAAATCTCCGACTCTGTGTTTGATAGTTGCCGTGCACTATCCACTACACATGGACTATTGGAGGTATGACATGTACGAAGATATCTATCGGATTAATCGAATTCTTCCTTATACTGCTGGAAAGACCAAGATGATTCGACAATGGATGGATTCGGTTAACAATCGACTTTTGTATTATAAGGGTGCGCATTCTCATTTGTCTAGAGAGGCCATGACGATTTTGGAATTGGCTTTGTGGAAGAAACAGTTGGAGGATAATAGTGACGAGGTCAGTGTTGTTGTCGGGGAGGTGGTGGACGAAGACGATGGTAGAAATGGCGACAAGATTGATAGTGTCGATGGAGGTGCAAGGCAAATGGCACGCATTACATGTGGAGCAAGTATCGTGATCAAGAATGTGTTGCCTTTTCACAAATTGCGATGAAGCAAGAGAGAATGTGCATGTATTATGTTTCTATATGTCTAATTGTGAATTTGTGATTATTCAGAGTATTTGCATCTAATTGCATCTCTTGTAGGGTATATACAATAGCTCGTGGGATTCTCTTGTGTGAGTGCACCCGAATTCACATATAGAATTGAAAAAAGGGCAGAGTAGTTCTTGAGCTTGAGAGTATATCACTTGTCAATTGGGATCGTGTAGTGCAATATAGTGCTTGTTTTGGTGTCTCTATGCTGTGCCCGACCTCAAAATAACTCAGTTCAAAGTATTGGTGGAGCTTTTCGGATGGGTTGGGGAGATAGAAAAGCTCACTGGATACTGGATGAGAGCAAAGCAAGGAGGTAGTATTTAAAGTAAGGAAAATCAAGAAATCAATGCGACATATAAACAGATTCATGTAGTTTCAAAAGAAGCAGTTCTGATAAGTCTGGACTACATGTTGTGTAGAGGGAATGATAAGTGTTTGAGTGTCTCCCGAGAAAGAGTACTTTTACAGCACTGTTATTACATATCATTACCACTTTTAGTTGAGATTTCTCTGATTGAATGCTGCCTGATATGCCCAGTAGCGAAGTGTCCTTAACAGAAAGGAGTGGTAAACATGAAGAAAAATCAGGAAAAATAAGAGGTTGTTACAATTTCATTGTACAGTGTAGCTGCTTCCTCGACCATCTTCAACGATGATGAGCATCAATAATTTCGCGAGAAAGTGTGGGTTTTTGAGAAAGGCAAGGTATCGTACTTCTCATTTTCCTCTCAGACAGATGTTCGAGGTGAGCTGCGCGCTTTAATTACAAAGTAAAATTCAGTGAAAGTGAAAGTACCAATAGGAGGACCTCAGGTACAGCCACTATATACTTGCTCATATTCACTTATCTGCCCTCATTTCTACTTATTCTCCTTGACCTCCAACCATCCCGACAACTAATCTTCGATAGAAGGCAACGATGCGATTCAAAAAATTGCTCCGCGGCAGCTCAACCAAAAGCACTACCTACAAGGTTGGAAACACAGTGGAGTTGAGAGACAATCAGAATGAAAACAAAGTGGAGTTGAGAGACGAGCAGAATGATGCGTTGGCGAAAGCTACTGAACGAGAGGGAAATGAAGATATTGTGACATCCTTTCTGGGTAACCTAGTCGACGCTGGTTGCGACGTCTTTGAATGGATGAATGGACCAGATGAATTTAAAGTCGAGAGTGAAGGTGGAAGCCATGGAAATGATAAGGGCCAAACTTCTGCTGTGGATAAGAAAAGTACCTTTGTTGCAAGGAAGGAAGCTGAGAAGGAAGCCAAGAAGGCAGCTGCAGCTCTGAAGAAGGCGCAGAAGGCTGAAGCTTTGTTGGAAAAACGCTGTCATGCTGAACAAACTAAAGCAATTAAGAAGGGATATAAGAGGGCAGAGTTTGAGTCCGCGCAGGCTAAGAAAGCAGCTGAGAAGGAAGCAAAAAAGGCAAAAGCTTGGAAACGGGCGCAGATTAAGAAAGCGAAGAAGAAAGAAGCCAAGGAAAAGCAGACTGTTCTGAACCAAGCCCAGATTGAGGCCGAGCAGGAAGAAGGCCAAAAGAAGGCGGAAGCAGAAGAAATAGACAATAAAACACAGATTGGTGCTGAGAAATCTGTGAAAGGAATTGAAAAAGAGGAAGCGAAGAAGGTGGCTGCTCAGAAAAAAGCTTTGCAAGCCAATAAGACAGCACAGGAAGAACACGACAAGGAAAAGGCGGAGGCAGCTCAGAAGCAAGCACAGATTGAGGTCGAGCAAGCTAAGAAAATAGCACAGGAGGAGGAAAACAAGAAGGCTGAGGCAGCCCGTAAAAGGGCGCAGGAGGAAGTTGCGCAAGCCAAGAAAGCAACACAGGAAGAAGAAGACAAGTTGGCAGCGGCGTATGCAGCCCGTAAGCATGAAGAAGAAGAGAAAGCAGCGGCAGAACGTAAGCGGGCGCAGATTGAAGCTGAGCGAACTTTGCAAACTTTGAAAGCAGCACAGGAGGAAGCTAAACAAGTAGCTGCTTTTGCAGCTCTTCAGCAGGCTCAGATTGAAGCTGCACGGGCAAAGATGGCAGCACTTGAGGAGGAAACCAAGAAGGCGGAGGCAACTCGCCGTCAGGCTCAGATTGCAGCAGAGCAAGTTAAGAAGGCAGCGCTAGATGAGGAAGCTAGGCTGGCAGCGGCAGTTACTGCTCGTAAGCAGGTGCAGAGTGAGGCGAATAATGCCAAGAAAGCTGCACTAGAAGAAGAAGACAAAAAGGCAGCTGCAGCTCGTGAGAAAGCAGAAGCTGAGGCTAAAAATATTTTGAAAGCAGCTCAAGAGGAAGCCAAGAAGGCGGAGGCAGCTCGTAAAAAGGCGCAGAAAGAGGCTGAGATAGCCATGAAAGTAGCACGGGAGGAAACCAAGAAGGCAGCCGAAGCTCGTAAGCAGGCACAGATTGAAGCTGCAGAAGCCAAGAAAGAATTGCGTGAATTAGCCAAGCAGGCGGAGGCAGCCCGTAAAAGGGCGCAGGAAGAAGCTGCACAAGCCAAGAAAGCAGCACAGGAAGAAGAAGACAATTTGGCAGCGGCGTATGCAGCCCGTAAGCTTGCGCAAATTAATACTGAACAGGCCAAGAAATCTGCACGGGAGGAAGAAGCGAAATTGACAGCCGCAATTGCAGCTCGTCATCAAGCACAGAATGAGGTTGAGCAAGCAAAGAAAGCAGCAGAAGAGGAACAAGCCAAGTTGGCAGCGGTTATTGCATCTCGCAAACAAGCGCTGTGTGAAGCTGAACAAGCCAAGAAAGCAGCGCTAGAGGAACAGGCCAAGAAGTCGTCGGCACTTGCATTTCGTAAGCAGGCGGAGCTTGAAGCTGAGCAAGCTAAGAAAGCAGCTCAGGAACTGGAAGCCAAGGAGAAAGCGGCATTAGCAGCAGTTCATGCCGCGGAGCTTAAGCAAAAACAGATTGAAGCTGAGCAAGCCAGAAGGGCTGCGAAAATTGAGGCGGCTAGAATGAAATTAAATCAACTTGAAGCTGACGCTTGCGCTGAATATATTCGAATTGAGGCTGCACCTGAAGAATTGATCAAGATGGATACTGTTTCTTACGATGAGTCTATGAGCGGTGGCTTGTCGGAGACGTCTTCACTTCATAGCGAGGAGGGAACGGGCGTGTTCACGGCCCTAGCAGGTGGGTTTTTGGAAATATCTTCACGTTTTGATCCTAAGGTGAAAAATGATGAGTCAAGTCAATGGTCTGAAGAGTCAGGTGATACTTGGTTTTCGTGGCGAAAATATTTGGATAAAGAGGGCGATGATTCGTCTCAATGGTCTGATGCGTCGAGTCACGCATCATGGTTTTCGTGGCAAAAATACTTGAAATGATGACGGAGGCATTTACGCAAAGAGAGAGTGTTGCTTTTAGTATAACTGAATTTTCCGCAAGCTCAAGTTGGGAAAAAACAAGAGCGTACCATATTTATATCATGTAATCACATTTATTTGTCTATTGACTGAATCTTTGCACCTCAAGGTGATACTTATACCCACTTGGTTGAGTCACTTCAATGAAAACGGTATTCTTCGTAACATAGTAGATTCTTTAGAATAGTATGTGTTTTATTCAGGTGGACCAAGATCGAGTTTAACCAGTGGTACCAGGCGGGTGGGTGGGGAAAATAAAATGAGCTTATGAAGCGAGAACAAAATCTAAGGGGATAGAGTACGATAGTCGGTATAATAAGGAAAGTTCAAGAAGCTTACGCAAGCATCGTGATGAAAGATTAATGCAACGACTCTACACAAAAATATGTTAAATAAATGCTCATAAATTCCAAATGTAACAGCTTGTTCATAATATAACATCATGATAATTCTGCGCTAGAGGATAGAGAATCGCCTTGTGTCTCTCTCGAAGACTATGATGTTATGGAGATTTAGAAGTCCATGCAGCAAACATCTCCACTCTCCACTATTTGAAGTAAGCTGCTTTGCCGATGCTTGTGCGACTTTCCCGCCTCTACATAGAGAGTAGAGCGTTGGGGCGGGGAAAAATGGTTAGAAGAGTGCTTACACCAGTGTGAGTGAGCAACAGATGTCCGTGTTTGAGAAAAGTTGTGAGAGATTCGTCTCATCTTACTTACCTATGCACCAAACATTTGTGTGATGGTGCATTTCTAAACAGGGTGTATAACATAAGCAGGGTTTGTAAATACATATTGATTCACTTAATTTGTGAAGAATACCCTGTTTTGAATAATACCCTGTGTGCAGGCCAATGTCACTCTCAGACAGATGTTGCGACTCAGCTCGCCTTTGTACCATACTCAGACGATAGACACGACAGTCATATCGTAGTGCAAATCTTGCATCGCTCTCAATCATAATCAAACAATAACAAGCAACACGTTCGACGTAACATCATGGGATTCAAATTAATTCGCAATCGCTCAACCCAAAGCGCTAGTAGTAGAAAGCCGACCGTCTCCAAAGCCGCTTACAAAGATGAAGACTATGAGGTAAAAAACAAAGTGGAGTTGAGAGACGAGCAGAATCGTGCGGTGAGGCAAGATACTAGGCGAGAGGGAGTTGATGATGATCTGGCATCAATTATGGCTCCCCTGCTCAGTTGCTTGTGTATTGATGCTGTCACAGAAGGCGCATGCCTGGGTGGACTAGGTGGAACCGGTTGGAATGGTGTTGTGCCATACTCATCACAGAAAGGTAACAAGGTTGCAAAGAAGGAAGCCAAGACGCCAGCTGCAGCTCGTAAGGAGGCGGAGCGGGCTTTAGTTTTGTTGGAAGCTTACCGTCGAAACATTAAAGCTGAACAAGCTAAAGCAGTAAAGAAGGGCTATAAGCAGGCAGAGATTGACTCTATGCAAGCAAAGAAGGTAGCTGCTGGGCGTATGCAGGCGCGGATCAAGGCAGCACTGGCGAAGGCAGATCGTAATCAAGCACAGATCGATGCTTATAATGCAAAGAAAACAGAGAAAGCAGCCGAGGATGAAGCAAAGAAGGCAGAGATGGCTCTTAAGGAGGCGCAAAGTGACTATGAGAAAGCCATCAAAGTAGCAAAGGAAGACAAGGAGAAGGAAGCGAAGGCTCTCAGGCAAGAACAGATTGAGGCTGAGAAAGCCATCGAAGCAGCCAAGGAAGCAGCCAAGAAGGCAGAGCTGGTACTTAATGAGGCAAAGAGTGATGCTGAGCAAGCAATGAATAAGCTGGCTCAGATTGAGGCAGCCATAAAAAACGAATTCATGAAGAAGACGGAGGCGGCTCCACAGATTGAGGCTCATGATGCAAAGAGAGACGCCAAGATTAAGGCTGCTGAGCATGCCAAGAGCGCAGCCGAGGAAGAAGCCAAGAAGGCAGAGACAGCGCTTAAGAAGGCGCTGTCTGAGTTTCAGCAAACTATGAAAGTAGCTCAGGAAGAAGACAAGGCAAAGGAAGCGGAGGCTCTCAAACAAGACCAGATTAACGCCGAGAAAGCCATGAAAGCAACCAAGGACGAAGCTCAGAAGGCAGTTCTAGCTCTTAAGAAAGCAATGATTGAGACTGGGCAAGCTGTGAAAGTAGCCCAGAATGAAGAAGACAAGCGAAAGGCGGAAGTAGTTCTTGAGAAAGCGTTGATTGAGGCCGAGCAAGCCATGAAAGCAGTAAAGGAGGAGGAAGCCAAGTTGGCAGCTGCTGCTCGTGAGCAGGAACAGCGCGAGGCCGAGCACGCCAAGAAAGTAGCACAGGAGGTTGAAGCCAAGAAAAAGGCAGCTGAAGCTCTTCAGCAGACGCAGCGTGAAGCCGAGCAGGCCAAGAAAGCAGTGCAGGAGTTGGAAGCCAAGTTGAAAGCTGCAGCTCGCAAGCAGGCACAGATTAAGGATGAGCAAGCAAAGAAAGCAGCTCAGGAAGAAGAGAACAAGGCAAAGGCAGAGACAGCTCTTAAGCAGGCTGAGGAATCTATGAAAGCTTCGGCCGCAGCTCTTCAGCAGGCGCAGCGTGAGGCCGAGCAGTCCAAGAAAGCAGTACAGGAGTTGGAAGCCAAGTTGGAGGCTGCAGCTCGCAAACAGTCACAGCTTGAGGATGAGCAAGCTAAGAACGGAGACAAGGAGAAGGCAGAGGCAGCTCTTAAGCAGGCTGAGAAAGCCATGAAAGAAGAGCAAAAAGAAGCCAAGACTGCTTCGAAATTTTGTGACGAGGCACAGATTGAGATTGAGCAGTCCAAGAAAGCAGTACAGGAGGAGGAAGCTAAGTTGGCAGCGGCAGTTGCTGCGCGTGAAAAGGCGCTGAAAGAAGCTGCACAAGCGAAGAAAGCAACTCAAGATGAAGAAATCAAGTTTGCAGCGGCAGTTGCAGCTCGTAAGGAAGCGTTACGTGAGGTTAAGCAAGCGAAAAAAGCAACGAAGGAGCAAAACGCCAGGGCGGCGGCGGCGGCGGCGGCGGCAGCAGTGCGAGAAAAAATGGAGGCTAAAGATGAAGACATGTTTTCGTTCTATTCGGAAACGTCTTCAGCATATTCTATGGAAGATGACTTTGACTGCTTCACTTTCCTTACAGGTGGGTTGTTCTGCAACGAAGAATTAATTTTTGATTGTTTGTCGGAAATGTCCTCATGTGGTACCTCTTATTGTGGTACCTCTAATTGTTTGTCGGAAATGTCCTCATGTGGTACCTCCTCGTGTCTGGATAAGGTCGTAAATGATGAATCCTCTCAAGTGATTGATGCCTCTAAAGTGACTGATTCAAGTCAAACAAGTCACGCATGGGGATGTTGTTAAGTAGTTAATGTTAAGTGACGAATGATGTTTATCGTCTTAGTTTTTTTTTTTCTTCGCAGCTCCAGAGACGATATTACGATACACGATGTAGAATGCTTGCGGTGTGATCTGGGAAACAGTCTTACTTGCAGACATGTTTAGTAGATCGATAAATTTGTTGTTAAATGTTTTTGTTATGTTATAGAAGATTTCGAAGTTGGGCACAAGAATGAGATTGATGAGATTGATAGGTAGGTGATAGGTAGGTGCAAGTAATGGAGGAACTTTTTCCTTCCCAAATCACGGTATCATATTATAGAACAAGAGAGAATTGCATAGCACCTACCAAGAAAACTGGCGCTTTTTGACTATTTTGCATCGATGAAGTTCTCGCGACACTCTTTGCAAAAAATGTAGTTTCTACGATCGATTGGAACGTGAAGAAAATCATTTGCGTCACCCATGGGAGGACTTTATGTTCCAAGCCAGTCTCCAAGGATCTTGTCCGCTCTAAATCAGTGCATGTGGAGTAGATTTGTATGCAGCTTCAAAGCGGTAGATGTTGTTAGTATTACCAATATCACTCTGGAACCTTGGATAAAGGACAAATGTTGAATGTCTCAAAATAATTATAACGAAATTAATTACACTGTGATATCTACATCTTTACGAATGCATATCTCCTCGCTCAATCTACATAGAATATTTAGATTGTAAAACTTCTGCCGCCTTCTCCTGGAGTATTTCATCCGTGAACAAGGCAGTTCCATCATCTTCTTCTTCTTCCTGTGCTGCTTTCGTCGCTTGCTCAGCTTCAGTCTCTGACTGCGTCTGATTAGATGCCACCTCCTCATTGTCTTCTTCCTCTTCCTGTGCCTTTCTCTTAGCTTGTTCAGAATCACTTTGTGCTTGCTTGCGGCCCTCCTCCGCCGCCTTCTCTTTGGCATCCACTTCATTTGCTGTTTTCTTGGCTTCACGAGCTGTTGCAAGCCAAGTCATTCCTTCTTCCCTGCCTTTTGCAGCATCAATCTGCGCTTGCTTGCGGCCCTTCTCAATTGCTTTAGCTAGCTCAGCTTCCATCTTCTGCGCCTCCTTACGCTCAGTAGCTGCCTTCTTGGCCTCTTTCTTTTTTGCTTCTTTCTTGGATTGAGCCGACTCAATCTCTGCCTGCTTACATCCCTTCTCAATTGCTTTCATTTGTTCGGCTTCAGCCTTCAGACGATGCTTTTCTAACAAAGCTACAGCCTTCTGCGCCTTCTTCTCAGCAGCAGCTGCCTTCTTTGCTTCCTTCTTCGCAATCTTTTTACTTTTCATATCCATTTGTGTCATTGCTACAGGAGCCTGTGGTGGATTTTGCACAGGAGCCTCTTGAGCCATGTTATGGTTCGCTTCATTCTCACTGGATTGATTTTGTACAGCAGAAGATTGAGCCATATCGTTCACTTCTTTGCCACTCTCGACAGCATTTCCAACTACTTTACCCAGCCACGCACCATTCGTAGCAATCTCAAACACGTTGCAACCTTTGTCGACTAGCTTATCCAGAAACAGTATCAAATCATTGTCACCTCCCTCTCGCTCAGTATCTTGCCTCACCGCACCATTCTGCTCGTCTCTCAACTCCACTTTGTTTTCTACCTCATTGCTTACAGTTTTGTCAGCGGCTTTAGAGACGGTCGGCTTGACTCTACTGCTAACGCTTTTGGATGAGCGACTTCGGATTAATTTGAAACCCATTGTGGGGGTAGTGAATTGGAGCAGACGTACCCGAAATTATGAGCAATTTTCCTTTTCTGAGCTAAGCTAAGCTGAATTTTCACTCTGTCGCATCGTACATCTCTGTGAGTGGAAGAAAGAAGAAAGGAGAGAAGACGATCTCGTGCAACATCCGTCTGAGGTGACGAATCTCTCAAATCTTTTCTTGTACTTCACAAAATTTCACTTTCACCTGCTTTCACAACATGTTTTCTCAACCCCCCACCGGGGCGGGCGAGACGAGAGAAGATCGATCGTAAGTAGAAACGCTTGCTTCTAGCTTCTCTCGTCTCTCTTGTGCGCCCCCTTCTTCCACCTGATGCTTGATTGTTCAGTCATCGCCTGGATATGAGCTGCAAAAGCTGCCGTCAACTTGGCATCTTCCTCCAGCGATGCTTTCGTGACTTGCTCAGCTTTAATCTCCGCTTGCTTACGAGCAGCAGCTGCCTTCTGGCTTCCTTCTTTCCAACCTTGCTACGTTCTTTATCCGTTTCTTAGTAGTAGATTTTGCCAGTAGGTACTTACTGCGCTTATTGTGGAATCGAGAGTACTGCATGTACCTTCGTGGAGGGACTTTTTGTAAAAGATGAAGATTACATCTGATCTGTGTAAGGGTGTATGGTAAACAAAAAGTCTCGCATTTCTTATTTTTAGACCAACGCAGGCACCTGGTAAGCCTATGACCTAAGTCTTAAATTGCCAGTTGCGGACAGAGACCTTATATTCTATATTTTGGTTTTGAACCACATATACCAATAGCAAACCCCTATTACTTTTACTTTGATATATGAAACATATACTACGCAAACTGTGGAAATGATCAACTGCGATACTTGCTCTCGTTGCAGTGCGTATCGCTTGCATTGCGTCTACGGTAACAATCCTGTCGCTTTACCCAGGCCCTCCCTGAACCTGACGTCATCCATTCCATGCCATACAGCTTTTCTTCCTCTAATCATTACTTAAACAGTTTGACAATTAGTAGAAACTGATTCAAACGACTCTTCATCAGAATATTGAGAGAGCTCATCATTTGCAAACCCGAACATACGACTCAGGGCCGTTAACACGCTCTCCTCGCTATAAAGAAAAGACGCCTCCGAAAAGTCTTCCGACGAAAACCCACTCATAGAAAAATCGTCTTCATCCTCAACTCGCATGTTTTCAACGCCACCTCCCAACTTGCCTTCCAACTCCTGTACTGCTTTCTTGGCCTGCTCGGCCTCACGCTGCGTCTGCTGAAGAGCTTCAGCTGCCTTTTTCTTGGCTTCAACCTCCTGTGCTACTTTCTTGGCGTGCTCGGCCTCGCGCTGTTCCTGCTCACGAGCAGCAGCTGCCAACTTGGCTTCCTCCTCCTTTACTGCTTTCATGGCTTTTTCAGCGTCAATCTCCACCTGCTTCCGAATTTCAAATGCTGCTGCCTTTTTGGTTTCTTCCTTTTGAACTGCTTTCTTAGCTTGCTTGAGAAGTTGGATGAACGCATCAGAATCAAGCTCCGCCTTTTTACGAGCTGCCAATGCCACCGATGCCTTGGCTTCTTCCTCCTGTGCTGCTCTCTGAGCCTGCCAAACTTCAATCTGCGCCTGCTTACGAGCTTCAGCTGCCTCCTGCGCTTCTTTCTTAGCCTTCACAACTTCAATCTGCGCCTGCTTGGCAGCTGCAAATGCCCTCGCCACCTTTGCTACCTCCTCTTTCGCTGCTTTCTTGGCTTGTGCAGCTTCAATCTGCGCTAGCTCACGAGCTGCAAAGGCCTCAGCCTTCTTGGCTTCTTCCTCTTCTGCTGCTTTCTTGGCTTGTGCAGCTTTAACCTGTGCTAGCTCACTATCAGCCAATGCCTTCTTGGCTACTTTTGTGGCTGTTTTCTTGGCCCAATTGGCTTGTGCAGCCGCCTTTTCACGAGCTGCCACCTTCTTGCCTTGTTCCTGAGCTACTTTCTTAGCATGCTCAGTAACAATCTGTGCCTTTTTACGAGCAGCCTCTGCCTTCATGGTTTCTTTTTGTGTTGTTTTCTTGGCTTCTTCAGCCTCATTCCGCGCCTTAATACGAGCTTGCTCCGCTTCCTGTGCTTCTTTGATAGCTTTCGCGGTCTCGCTCTTCACATGCGCCTGCTGGGGAGGAGGAGGACGAGGAACTAGCCCATCCACACATGCGCCGACAGTTTCGTTTGCAGCAATTTCAAACACGCCCCCCAAGAAAGTGAGCAGGGGTGCCAGAGAGTACGGTACAAGATTAGAAGTTCCATCTCGCTCAGAACCTTCCGTCGCCGCAACATTCTGCTCATCTCTCAACTCGTCATTATTCCCACCCTCATTGTTGACATCTTTACCAAAAGTTCCGCTTTTTTTGGAGCGACTGCGGAGTAATGAGCGGCTGCGGGTTATTTTGAATCTGCCCATTGCTGTTTTCATATATATATCGAAGATGTGTGCTGGTTAAAGAGCTGAGGTATGCTGATGCTGCCTGATGCTTCGATAGAATTTGAATCGAGAGGACTTTCGTAGGAGAACACGCTGTAAACATATTATCATGAGATCAGTCATACTACCAAGAAAATAATCGAGATAGTGTGGTGCGCATTCTAAAACGTCATCTATCTCATGCTTAGAAACTAGTTGAGCTACACTGAAATCCTGGCCAAAAATGGTGAGTCTTTTCTCAAAGCAGCAACAAAAAGTGTGAGAGTGAGAGAACGTCTTCTCCGCCGTCTCCTCTCACACTGATGTTGCACGAGAACGTCGTCTTCCTCTCGGATAGATGCATCAACAGAAACTCTCCAGCTACGAACCTACTTACCTAGCTTGAGAGCCTTTGTCTACACAAATTCTAGATGTCACTCAAAGAAATGCATTATATTGATAGAACATTTTTACTATTCATAGAAGAACAACACAATGGTACTGAAACTGAAACGCATTCGATCCACAAAGAGATCTAACAAAACCAAAGTCAAATCGACAGCCTCCAAAACCGCTGAAGCCGGCGGGGCGGTAGAGCGGAGAGACGAGCAGAATGGTAAATTGACGGAAGAGTCTGGACGAGAGGATATTGACTCCGTACTCGGTCCCCTGTTCAGTTGCTGGTGTATGGATGCTGCTGCAAATGATGTAGATGGAATCGCTGACATTCTCGGCAAAGAAGTGCCTGGTGTAAACGAGATCGACAAGGTTTCAAAGAAGAGAGTCAAGAAGGAAGCCAAGAAGAAAGCCAAAGAGGCGGCTCGTAGGAAGGTAGAGGCGGAGCAGAATGAAGCCAACACGGCAGTGGTGCAGAATGAATTCAAGATGAGAGCGGCAGCTCATAAGCAAGCGGAAAAGGATGCGATGAAAGCAGCCAGGAAGGCAGCAAAGGAGGAAGCCAAGAAAGTTGCTTTGATGAAAACTATTCCTCTTCCTTTGTTGCAAACGGAGGGAAACGACAAGAATCAAGTTGAGACGTCATCACCTCCGCAAGAAGATGAGTCTAATATTGAGAAACTGCTTAAGCAACTACAAGAGGAACAAAAGGAGTTGAAAGACGTTGACAAGAAACGAGCCGATGTCGAACGAAAGATATTGGATACCATCACAATGATTAAGGCTGCAGCCACCGGAACAGAGATTGATAGTATTCAAGAAGACGAAAGTCTTCGAGAAATCCTTTCATGGGATGATCATTATGATGATGGAACTGCGTCGGAAACGTCCTCGTTCATACGTGCTGAGGAGGAGAGAGGGTTCATGGGGATGTTCTTGTAGATGGGTATTCTATAGTTCAGCTGACATTACGACACAATTCAAATGTGGCTCCATCATTTTGCGTTTCTGGGTTTTGTTCTCTTCAAGCCCCGGAACAACATTGTATAGTTGCACAGTTGCACATGAAGTTTCAGTTATATAGTTATATAATATTAAAACTAAAAATGTTTGTCCTTTTACTGACTGCTTGATCTTGATTGAAAAATTATGTCGTAATACAATACCACCAAGCGAGAGAGAATAGATGCTTCACATTGTACTCAACGCACCTATTTTATCCACCTCATTTCTTCTTGACGGTGAAACAATATAAGTACTTATACTGGATCAGAAATGCCTCCTCTTAGCGTCATCCTACAACATATCCTGTACCTGTAAGACTAGAAGTAAAAGTATGGGATATCTACCATCCCGCTCGCACGCAAGCGCAACCGGCCTCTATCTCCGGTACTTCGACACTGTCACTTCGATCTTCATCTCCTCTCTCCCCGCGTCAATGATACTTATCAAGGGCAGCTAGCAGTCGGGGTTAATTACGATACCAAGAAGTTCAGCCACCGCAATCGCCTACTTACAGTTTAGAGAGAGTAGTTCAGCTTCCTTCCCAATCTCTCGCTGCCATGCCCTTTGCTTCAACATAACATACACATCTCATACATATATGCACAAGAAATAAAGTCAACATGCCACCGCCAACAATCTCAACATTAATATTCAAATTCGACCATTTCGCCTCCCTAGGCAACAACATCGACAACTACAGCACCCCCACAGGCCACCGCATCCTCTCCGACCTGAAATCGGACATTGACGGTAATTTATGGCGCGTGGCCATGTACCCCAACGGTGAACGAGCCGTCGACTCGGGCATAGTTCAGCTCTGCCTCTACAACAAGGGTGACACCAACCTCGTTGCAGCCGTAAGCTTTGTCGTTCGCGGTTCCACCGGTCGGGTCTACTATGAAAAACCCATGGCGATGGGTCTATTACGTGCCCGGGGCAAAAGTGGAAGGGGGGGCAACATCATCGAACGACGAAAGATATTGGACCGTGCTCATGAAATATTAGTGGGGGAACACCAATCCCTCGTCGTCGAGGTGGTCATTCAAGTATGTGACGATGTGGAAATGTACGAATGGGTGAGCAATGGGGGGCACTATTACACTCCGCGAAATCCATGTTTGAACAACTTGCAGAAATTATTGTTACAGCCCGATAATAATGAGGGGTTGGCCGATGTACATTTCCAAATCAACGACGAAGAAGAGGTAATACCTGCGCACAAGTTGATATTAAAAATGAACGCTCCCGAATTGTATTTGTTATGTCAAGATGCCGATACTACTCCCATACCCATCACGGGAATATCCGCACAAGTATTCGAAATCGTGCTGTGGTACGCCTACGGAGGGACATTTCCCAAACGAGAACCAATCAAGGCTTCCAGTCCTGAAAAGGAACCTATATTAAAACTTGGATTGGAAATCATTGAAGCTGCCGATCGATATGGGATGGTTGAATTGAAATTATTAGTTGAGACATACCTTGTTGCGTATAGGGTGATGCGGAAACACAATGTGGCCGACATGTTATTATTTGCCGATGCCAAGAATTGTGCATTGTTGAAGGAATATGCCTTTGCGTATGCGATTAGTCGATCGAGAGATATTATCAATTCGGAATTGTCAGCCAAGTTGAAGGAGTCGAATAGTTTATTGCAAGAGTTGTTTGTGGCTGCGGCGGAAATTCCAGAACGGAGGGCAAGCATGGGTGGAGGTAGTGCGGGTGGAGCTTCTGGAGGTGGTGGTGGTAATAATGGAGGAAGCAACAGTCATTGTGGTAATTCCAACGATAGTGACGAAGACTTGGTCTTCCATCGAAGATCATCCATGTGCGTGAATGAACTACGTATAGAGCTAAGTGAGAATGATTTGGAAGTGGATGGCTCGAAAGAAATGTTGGAATCGAGGTTACAACAGATGCGATTGCAACAATATACTCCTAGATCGTCAGTGTCGACACAGTCGTCATCGTCGTCAATAGCGTTTTCGCTGGAGACGCAAGAAAGTGACAGGCGTTTTCGTGGCTAACAAACGTTTTCTTTAAATGATACTGATAACAAAAGATCAAGTTATTGCTGCCTGGTGTGCACGAAGGACAAATCCCCTCTTGAATCACTCCATAAGCATTTTGATTGAAAGAAATTGTCCTTGGGCTTGGGCTTGGGTGGCGAATGATCCAATGTTTTACTGCTCTCTCATTGTTACCATTGTTCCACTCCACGCCTCTAAGATCGTATGTAGCGCTGGGATGACCACCAATAGAAGCCTCTTCCAGATGGAAAATTTTCTTCCCCCTATCCTTCTCAACGCCACGCCCTTCATCGTACAAACGTGCCAGTCTAAAATGCGCCTGCAAATACCCCAATTCAGCAGCCTTTGTAAAATACTCAAATGCCCTGGTATAGTTTCCTTTTCTGTATTGTTCTGCTCCTTTGTGGCATAAAGCAACTGGAACGTTCGCCTCTACTCTTTTCATCGTTCGTTTATGTTCTTCTTCAGTTTTCGGCGCAGGTTTACGACAAAATGGACATATGATGGTACAAATCTACTTTCCGTCTCTTGTGTCTTATTGGCATGATTACAACCTCTCCAAATCACTTCACTGCCGTCATGTCAGATTTCGCCAATCAAGCGACAGCGGTAAACATCAAATGGTCCCCAAGACGGCCACTCTCCGGTTGTTTGAACATTAGCTCATCACGCAATTCAGCAGATAGATTTCGGAGGAAGTCCCTAATATCTTGAGAACCTTCGCCGACGCAGTTGTTGAAACGCTGTACATAGGCCGGCCCATGACCGTTGCCAAC
>JALLBH010000571.1:0-16709 GCA_036940005.1 Skeletonema menzelii
GTAATTGTATTTGAGAGCATAATAAAGAGTACTTTGGGGTGCTGCTTTGGACGCCTACTTCTTATCTCTATGTGGCAGAATATTTTATGATGTCATGCTGATGGTGGTGCGTGGGCGGGGTGCTGGCTTGCTCCTTGCTCTAGATATTTGTGCCACTGAAATTGACCACAAAAAGATGACTCACGGATGGTGGCACAGAAGACGTTACACTTTTATTCCCTAAGTACCTCCGCATTTTTCGTCATTCGTCAACAATCAACAACTTGGAACTTCTTGCATGCAGCTTGATGCCAATTAGTAACATCATGATGTCAGCGGTTGGCAGATAAAATTGAGAGGAAATACGTACTGTTATAGGAGATTAATGAGCAGTAACTATGGCAGAAAGTGACGAAGAAGTTGTCTCGAAACAAGAGGAGGCATCCGCTGGCACGGTAGCTGATAACATAGACACCGCTTCAAAAAATGAAGTGAAAGAGCAATCTTCTAGTGCGGCAGATAGAAACGGTGTCACTGAGTCAAAAAATGAAGCTATGAATGAACAATCTACTGAATCAAGTGTTGATGCTGCGAATAATAATAGTGAGACAGAAAGTACTGCATCAGTTTCAAACAACCCGAGCACTGCAGACGCAACAACTACAGCAGCAACAGCAACAAGTGAAGCACCACAACCCAAGTCGGCAGCAACTCACACTCTTCCAGGAAGCATTGCCCAAATACCCCGTGTCACCATCCCAAAGGGCCAATCCTCTCACACAGAGCCATGCCCCCTCATAGGACCGGGGTGGCTCCAACAGGCAGTACACCGCACCACTCCCTCGGGAGGGACCTACAAAAATGACAGAATATTCATCAGTCCGGAAGGAAGACGATTCAAAAGTTACACCGATGTATTGCGCTATTTATCCTCTAAGGGATTGACAATTGATACCAAGAATATCAAAAGTGGTGGTAGTAACAATACATCACCGCGACCACCAGCAGCTTCTGGACCAGGGAGTGGGAAAGGAATTGATATGCATCCGTATCAGCGGGGGAGTGTGATTGAAGTTTTGTATGTGAAGCGTACGAAGGTGTTTAAGGATTTGAATGATTCATTGTTGTATAATAGCAAGGATGATGACAATATTGGTGGTGAGGGACGAAGTAGACGACATTTTTGGTGGGAAGATGAAGACAGTTTGAGTGATTGGTTCAATAGCGACAATGAGGATGAAGATGATGCCAACAATGACAAATCATCAGCTCGCAACACGAAAGACAACGACAACGTCAAACGCAATGTATGGCTGTGCGACATTATCGATCGTGCAGCCCTCTATCCCAATCTGGACAATCAACATCCTGAACAAAAATGGAAATACTACATCCATTACCGTGATTTCAACCGTCGCATGGATGAATGGATTCCAATGGAACGAGTCATTTCACCACCCTCTGTGGGGAATGCCAAGGTCCGTGCGTTGAAGAAAAAGAAGGATGAAGAGGAGAAGGAACGGATACGAGCCGAGATGATGAAGGAACGGTTGGATAGGGAGAAGGAGGAACGGAGAATGAGACGATTGTTTTCCGAGGGTGGGGAAGGTTCTAGTACAGGTGGGAATGCAGGTGATGGTAGTATTACGGGGCGAAGAGAGAGTAGCTTGCGGAGTAGTCGTAGTTCATCGGTGGGTGAAGCGATGAATACATTGGATAGTGGTGGTGTTGGTACAGGTGTGCTTGTCGGCGGCGGAGGTGGTGGGGATAATCGTAAACGACATCGGCGTTCCATCTCTTCTGCAGTAGTCATTGAAGCACCTGCTGCCGATAATGATGCATCCCGACTGACGAGGAGACGACGAGGTGCCGCCGAAGAAGGAGATGTCAGTAACGAGACTGGCCCTAGTAAACCTTCGTCATCAAGCGGTGCTTCCGCCTTGGTAGTAGCAGAAGAACACACTGCCGTGGATGTTGTCACAACGCTGACGGCACAAGTTCTAGACGAACACGAAGGTATGGATGAGGCGGCACTAAAAGAGCACGAGGAAGTTACCAAGATAAAGAATGTTGCGATGCTCGAGTTAGGGCAGTATCAAATGGATACCTGGTACTTCTCTCCACTTCCCAAGGAAATGTTCCGAGATGGAAATCTGATTGATGTTCTTTACGTAGACGAATTCACATTGAATTTCTTCACGAGAAAGTCAGAACTCCTGAGATTCCAAGCGAAGACATTGCCAAAGAATCGTCGTCATCCTCCTGGGAATGAGATATATCGATGTGGGAATTTGAGCATGTTTGAAGTGGATGGATTTGAAGAGCGGCAGTACTGTCAGAATTTGTGCTACATTGCCAAGTTGTTCTTAGACCACAAGACATTGTACTTTGATGTTGATCCTTTTTTGTTTTACGTCCTTTGTGAAGTGGATGAACGAGGATATCATCCGGTTGGATACTACAGTAAGGAGAAATACTCTGATGTTGGCTACAATCTTGGTAAGGTCTCAAAGTTGTTCAAGACTGTCATTTCTCCACTGCGACGTTTATGATCCTAACAGTACATCTCCTCTACAGCATGCATCCTTACCTTTCCATCTCACCAACGCAAGGGGTACGGACGATTCCTCATTGCATTCTCCTATGAACTCAGCAAGAAGGAAGAAAAGGTTGGATCTCCTGAAAAGCCAATGTCCGATCTCGGACAGCAGGCCTACATACCGTATTGGACTTCCACTATTGTTGATTTCCTATTGAATAAATCAGACGAGTGTAAAAGTATGAGCATCATGGACATAGCAAAGAAGACTTCGATAATGGCAGAAGATATCATTTATGCCCTGAATACATTGGGCATACTCAAATTCGTCAATGGAGTTTACTTCATTTCAGCAGAGAAGAAACTTTTGGAGGACCTTGCCAAGAAGCACCCCGTTAAGGAACCAAGAGTGGATCCAAGCAAACTTCATTGGACGCCGTATCTGACAGATGTGAAACGAGACAAGTTTAGTTTGAGCAGCAAAAAGGCATCCATCACGGAGGAGTAGGTGCACAGCATCAAAGTTCATAACATTCGCATTCATAAATCATAACTAAAGATGTTTTCACATCAGGTTAGAATACTTCGCATCCATTGGCAAGTACTTCCCTCACTAACAACAACTCTACTTCTACTCAAAGGTATCTTTGTTGGATAGGCAGCGAGAGGGTGGGCAATATTGTTCTTGAAGAATGCTAAAGGCCTTTGGTATAAAAATCATTGTTTCGCAAGGTTTCGCAAAAAATATCTTCTTACATGAGGAATACAGTTAGTGTTTCGCGCCCGGTTTGCTCACCCATAAAAAAATGAACAGCTTTTCCAGGCTTTTCTTCATAAAATATCAATGTGGTTCATGAACTCTTCTCAATAGTGCCATGAATAAATAATATAGCAACCAATAAGTAATTCACCATGCCACTCCACGAATACGAAGAGAAGAAACGCCGTCAAAATATTGACGTCAACAACGCATCCGGCGCATGCCATATTTGCGGTTCCACTGCGCGGAACACAAAAGGGTTTTCTCATTGTCTCGATCACGAAAACTCTGCACAACAGCAACAGCCACGTTATCACTACAATGAAATGGGCACCTCTCTCATCCCCGCCCCCCAAACCGCCCCTATGCGAAGCTGTGCATGCTTCAACCAGTCTAAATCTGATCCCGATTATTGGCCCTTTTCGTTACGTGTCTGTGAGATGTGCATCGCAGACGACTGCACCACCGGCAGAGTTCGGAACTGCGGCATTTGTGGTGCCGTGGCCTGTGATGAGAATTGCGGTGTAGAAATGGCCGAGTGCACTGATAATGAGGGGTGGAATAATATGGGTTGTTTGGAATGTAGAAGGAAGGAGTGCTTTTCTGAGATTGATGTTTTCAAAACACCGACGGAAGGTCCAGATGGTAGTGTGCCCAAAATGACGAGGGTTTGTGTCAAATGTCTTGAACAATGTACTCCTTGGGTCAAGTATGATTTTACTTGTCGCTTATTCAAGTGCAATACTCGATTGGTTCCCAGTGACGTTATGGAGCGTAAGCGCTTCCGAACATTTGATTCCTCGCCGTTGAACTTGCTCCCCGAAGATGGACTCGCAGCGATTGTAGACTTTTTGCCAAACAGCGATTTAAAGTCACTTTACTTGACAAACAGTGCCATGTGTCATGTTTCCGAACGTGTGGCACGAACACGAGTGGAGAGGTTCCATCACGATTTCCCAACAGGACCGTTGGTGGTTGGTACTAGGAAGAGTCCATTTGGTTCTCAAGATAAACAGTGGATTCGATGCGAGGGCACAAACGACTTTAACGTTCGTGCCCCGGAGGATGGAAAGGTTTGGGTAGGAATTTTACATTATTTGGAATGCATTGCAAAAGAGGCATTTTACCTTGGTTTTCAGATCCATTCCAGGGAAACAGATGATGTGGTTTGCCGGTTCATGCAGAAGCAAGACAAGTTTCAGTTCTCTCAGGTTTACATTAGGGATGGACCTAACACAAATTCGCCGCTAATACCACGCCCAGAACAACCCAATTCCAGTTCCGATGGGATTTCGATATGTTCTTCGTTTATTCTTATAACGGATGCGTCAGTGAAAGTTCCATTTGTGGTTGCCTCTAGTGAAGATTTGGTTTCTGGAAAACAACGCTTCATCTGTCGTCTCTTTTGTCCTGGATCGGGGACAAAGAATTCCAACCGTGATAGTCTTGGATCATACGGAATCCTTTGCAAGAGTGTGAATGATGCGGGTGTGGATACTATTACATGGGCAAAGAGGCTTGAAATCACGGAAGGCTTTAACAGGGAGGATTCTGTTTTCGGCCTCGAGTACGACACCGAGACTCGTGTATTGATTGTTCACAATCATAGGATGAACAGGTTCGTTTCTAGTGAATACACGCTCCCGGAGGATACGGAAGGGGATCTCGTCTTTGGGGTTGAATTTACAGCCAAGGCTGCAGGGATCAAAGATTCTCTCATGAGTGCGCGTACGTGCAATGAAGACGAGTGGGCAAGTTTCATCGAATACACACAAAATGGGGAAAATGGACCAATCGATCCTTTTCATGATGGATTGGATATGCTTGGATTGGTTCGTCAACGCCGTCGCGAACAACAGGATGGAGAAGATAATCGGCAAGAGAGGGTCAGAGCTCGATTGGATAACTTGGAAGCTGATGCCGTTGAAGGAAGGCTTCGTGATAGAATTAGGAGAGTTGTTAGGGGGAGAGTGAACGTTCCAAATATTATGATCAACTTAAGACCAGCACCCGACCCTTAGGCGACGTTTTGGATATGAAGAAACAGACCTTGGGACTCAAGCGAGCTTCTATTAACCATTAAAGGAAGTAAACTGATATTAATACTTTGATTAGCTTTACCTACTTTCTGCGAAGAAACTCTCTATTTTGCCTGAAGTTCCAACTTCTCTCTTTACCTTCTATCACATGAAGTCAATAACCCCAATAATTCGTACCCTATCATCATTCATTAAAACACCCTATGATTGGTTGGACTCGAAGTCCTTTGGAAGCCAGTCCATCATTTGGTTAATAGCCTGGTTGAAAGCATTCTTCTCCACAATACGACGCTCATCACCCCTCCATGCCTCATTCTGATCCCAAGTAAACCATGTCACAGCATGGAATCTATTACGACACCGAGACTCGTGTATTGATTGTTCACAATCATAGGATGAACAGGTTCGTTTCTAGTGAATACACGCTCCCGGAGGATACGGAAGGGGATCTCGTCTTTGGGGTTGAATTTACAGCCAAGGCTGCAGGGATCAAAGATTCTCTCATGAGTGCGCGTACGTGCAATGAAGACGAGTGGGCAAGTTTCATCGAATACACACAAAATGGGGAAAATGGACCAATCGATCCTTTTCATGATGGATTGGATATGCTTGGATTGGTTCGTCAACGCCGTCGCGAACAACAGGATGGAGAAGATAATCGGCAAGAGAGGGTCAGAGCTCGATTGGATAACTTGGAAGCTGATGCCGTTGAAGGAAGGCTTCGTGATAGAATTAGGAGAGTTGTTAGGGGGAGAGTGAACGTTCCAAATATTATGATCAACTTAAGACCAGCACCCGACCCTTAGGCGACGTTTTGGATATGAAGAAACAGACCTTGGGACTCAAGCGAGCTTCTATTAACCATTAAAGGAAGTAAACTGATATTAATACTTTGATTAGCTTTACCTACTTTCTGCGAAGAAACTCTCTATTTTGCCTGAAGTTCCAACTTCTCTCTTTACCTTCTATCACATGAAGTCAATAACCCCAATAATTCGTACCCTATCATCATTCATTAAAACACCCTATGATTGGTTGGACTCGAAGTCCTTTGGAAGCCAGTCCATCATTTGGTTAATAGCCTGGTTGAAAGCATTCTTCTCCACAATACGACGCTCATCACCCCTCCATGCCTCATTCTGATCCCAAGTAAACCATGTCACAGCATGGAATCTATCTCCCTGGAACACATCACGTCCATGAAGTGCTCGGTAGTTATCCACAAGTAGCACATCACCCGGTTCCATCGAAAGTGCCGTAATATGCTTCTCGCTTGCTCGTTTAATCTCTTGACAATCCTCCAAATCCAAAGGTTCCATGGTATCAGCATAAAACACCTCGGTCATACCCACCTCAGGCACACCACAGGGTCTTCGATCTCTCAACTTTCGTGCATGGTTGTGACTATTACTAAACCAAACAGGTAATCCAGTAACAGGATGACGATTGATGGGTGACTCGGCAGTTTCCACAGCCTGAAGACGTCCCGGCTTTCCATCACTTTCATAAATCATTTCCAAATCCATATCAAACTTGGGAGCAACGGCCACATCGACCAATCCCTTAATACCCTCCCTTACCACACCAGGCAATGATGGGGGAATGTCCAAGTTGGAAACCGAAATTCGGATTTTGCGATTGTACAACTTTTCGAGTGTTTCGGGTTTCAATTCGGCAAGGATGGCAGCGCCGTCGGCAACGAGGAAGCGTCCACCTCCCTCGGTGGCGCGTTGGAAGCAGACGAATGCGGCGTAGGCTGCGGTACGTTTGGCGGTGGATTCGTTGTGGAGTCCGATGTAGTGTTGACGAAGGGAAGGTTTGTTGACCTGGATGTAAATTATAGAATGTATTTGAAAGGAAAGCAAATGTTGAGCAATCTATGTCACTTCATCGAAATGCATAATATATCGCACTTGCAAGCAAATGCAAGATAGACAACACGTTAAATCCACTCACCTCCTCATAAAGAGCATCACGCTCACTAGCAAATTTTCTCAAGCCACTGGAATGCAAAGGATCCAAACAAGGATCCAACCCGAGTGCTTCATGCATCTCCCTATTCCCAGCCACACTCTTCATTAAATCAAATCCACGGAACCAAATAGCACCATACTTCAATAAATCCGCACGAATCTGCTCCTTATTCTCTCTAAAGTAGGCAGCACCCTTGGCATTATCTTCGGCAGTAGCCTTCATTTCCAGCGGACAGTGTGGTTGTTGCGCACAGATCTTTTGTGCTTCGGCGACATCAATATTTTCGGAATCCCATCGTGTCAGGGGGCATTCCCACATGCCGGAAAGATCAGGCTTGGACATGTCACTTGCAATGAATTCTTCGGGAGAGAGGCCGGTGCGGCCTTCCCAGTCGGGGATGTAGCCTGCGTCGGGAGCGGTGCGTTCGGGTGGTTGGACTGTGGAGGATAATTTGGTGGAAGAAATAACGCTTCGTGTAGGTGCGAATGCGGAGGATTGATTGGCTGCTAGAGCAGCGATGAGGGCGGCTGCTGCGATCTTCATGATTTTGTTTTGTTATTATCTAGTATTGTTGTTGCGTAGTGCAGATTGTTGTGTGTTATGTCGACGGTATGGATAGGTTCTATGTAGCGAGCGGATTATGTGTCAGAAGATCATGGAGAGAAGAGTGGAAGTGGAGGGTTCAAGTTGAAGAGGATCGCTTTTCCTACGGTAGGAATAGTACAGTGGCATGCGCGCCAAAAAATCCACTCTCCACTTTGCTTTTGGCGTTTGGCGTTGTCACAAAATCTCCTGGTACGCACGGAGTTGGAAGCAAAGTAGTATTGTAGAAAGCAACACATAGCAGTAGACATGTTCTCAATATCCTCAGCGGCAGTAGCGGCAGCTGTGATGCTGCCCACCTGCGCAGCATTTGCACCTGCCGCCTCCTATCTTACAAACAATGTCATGAAATCTGCTTTGGTGACACCAAATAATATGATCCCAGCAGAGCTCGTCACTGAAGTCCCAGCTGCTCTCCTATCCGCAGCTGATGTCGCCACCACTTCCGCAACCACAGCAGCAGCGTCATCATCTACCAATCTACTCTCCTTCTCCGATCAAGGACAAAATCTTGCTGGAATCTTCTTCCAAGCCTCCCTTTTACCCTATCTCGGCTTTCTCTACTTTCTATCCTTTCGTGCAAATCGCACACCCAATCTTGGTAACTTTGGTTGGCAATATCTGTTATTGTTCGTGTTGGGAACGATTCCGAGTGGAATTATTACCAAGAGTGTTTATGGGCAGAGTTTGGCAAATACGGATTGGTTGCATGGTGGGGCAGAGGCGTTGTTGACCATGACGAATATCTTGATTGTGAGTACAATATTATATTGTAGGCGAATGTGCAATGTGTTTTGTCATTTTAGTGTGCGTGATTCATTCATGTTTTATGATTGTGCAATACTCATCCACACGTGATGTGACACAAACATAGGTTCTTGGATTTCGTGAGGCCATGACCAATCCTTCCTTTCAAGAATCTGGATCAAAATACGGCAATACACCCAAATTTATTGCTGGTGGCATAGCTCTGGCATTTGCTGTAGCATGCGCACTTGGTACCAAAATAGGCTTTGAGGGACACTCTGCATTCCTATTTGGGATTGGAAATCTACCAGCTGATACTGTAACAAGCCTCCCTTTCGTCATGCATTCCGAACCAGACAATGCTCTTTCTATTCCTACTTGGGCCATTCACTGTTCTTCCGTGATTGAATTTCTCTTTGCAATGGATATTACTTGGAAATTTGCGGAAACTACTGGCAATGAAAAGTGGAAGGGACTTACTTGGGGTATGCTTCCTCTTCATGCATCTGGAATTTGTGCTTGCACGTATCACTTTTTCTACAATCCTTCATCGTTACAATTTTTGGTCGAGTTACAAGCATTCTTCACATTGTTGGGAAATATTACTGTTGCTATTGCTGCGTACCGAATTGCTGCTAGCAATGGATGGTCATTCCGTGAATTGAATCCTTTCCCAAAGTCGGAGGCTAGCCCTGAGGGAATTGCAATTGATGAAGCTATGGCTCTTCCTTACAATGTGGTGGAGACATCAGAGTCTGAGTTGCAGTTAGCCGCAAAATTGGCTGCCTTGACTATTGTGTCATCTTACATTATTAAATATGGTGAGCTTGCGTTCGATTTGCCATTCTCGGAGAATGGAATTGCTGCTGGTGCCATTGTCTTCGGAATTCCTGCAATCACTGGATTTCTCTATTACAACCGTGGCAAGGAAGAGTCTGGAGAGGGGTTTTCACTTCCCAGTTTCGGAGGCAAAGATGGTGAAGGTCTTAGTATGGCCGATGTGAAGAAGTTTGGAGTATCTGGCACTGTAGCATACGTTTTGACAGAATTGGCATTCTGGGCTGTAGCATTCCCAGTTGCCTCTACGGCACTATACCAAACTACCGGACATTGGCCCGATGTCTTCAATGATAATGGTGACCGTGCTGCAGTATTGGCATTCATCTTCGGAGCAGCCAACATTGCGAGGTTGCTGGTGCCTTTGAGACTGGGTGCTGCATTGGCACTGGCTCCGTGGGTAGACGCAAACATTATAAATAGGGGCGGTGCATCAGATCAGGAATAGATATACAATAAATGTGCTTATGTACAACGGAAAAACATGATAATTAAATTATTAGACGAAGAAACCGGCTTCTTTGTTTGAATTGAATCTAGATAACTGGGTAAGCCATACCTTCCTCTTCATTCTATCGACTGAATCTTGTACTCTTTGGAACTCCCTGGCTTGCACTTCCAAACCCAAGTACTTGTATTTTGCCGAAACGTGATGAGCTATATCAGTGTTGCTTAAGCCATTGGCCAGGCAAAGGCGAATGGCAGCCTGGCATTCATTAGTTTGGTGCTTTCCTTTCCCTGCCGTCCACTTCTCCGACACCTTCACCAGGAACGCAATATTAGAGAACTGCCTCGAAGTATTGCTGATGTCTTTCATAGGCCCACTTCCAATGCGTGGAAGTAGCGCAGTGGTTGGAATTCTCTCTACCTCTAGTACCATTTTGGCCATTGCGGAAACTCCTTCGCCATTCTGTCCTCCTTGCTTGACAGCCAACGCTCCATGGCGGGCAGGCGTGCCAACGTATGTCAGTGTAGGCATTTCGAGCGATGTTTGTTCGTTTATGTTGTGAGATACTGAGACAACTTTCGATTCAGCACTAAAAAATAAATCTTATCGCCAATCGTTGGTGTGCGACTCGATATCGATAAAAAGAATTGTCTTCCACATAGGTACCACAAATTCAACTAACCAAGTGCTCCAAGTGTCCGTAGTATAAATGCTTTACTGCATCAATAAACGCCACATCTCCGTTTGCTTCGGTTAGATCCTTGATCTTTTGCAGTTCTGGATACAAGATTCATGTGAACAAACGGTAAGAAGTACGAATCAACATTGAATAAGACTAAGCGCAATGAAGTTACCTGCATAGCTGTAATTCAAATCACCACCAAACACATTCGACTCGGTAATCTTCTCCGGGAGCCAGCCAGTGATCTTGTGAATAATATCAGCAAATATGTCATAATCTCCAAGGGACACGACATCAAAGTGTCTCTGCAAGATTTCAACAGCTCTTCTTACTTTCTCTTCTCTGGTTGCATTTTGCTCATTTCTTGGACCCATATTGTACAACATATAATCGATCTGTGAGACGAAGAGTCCTCTCTGGTTATAATTCTCAGGCTCCAGGTGACTCATGAACTGATCCAATGTCACATTAGGCTTGATCATTCCTTTCGTTTGAGAGATAGTATGCCCGATAGCATCCCGTAGCATCGTTGTGACGACAAATCCACATCCTTGACTCTCTACCTCCTTTCGCCATTGATAGAGGTATGCTTCGCTTGCATTTGGAAAGTAGCTCATCCCATGGGCATGGACGAATCTCCACTCATTAGGACCAATGTTTTGTGTCTGGTTAGTCATACCTTTGATGAAGTTCGCTTCCAACTTCTCTTTCCGACCCCATTTGGTCCAATACGATGTATGTGGTCCATTGAGCTTGATTTGTTTGCCAAACCATTTATTGATAGAAGAGCCCCCCGTGCATGCAATATGATAGAAGAAGATGACACCACATTTGTATGGTAATTTCGATTCGTCAATGGAACGCATATTGGAAAGAAGCGGTGGAATTTTGGGTTTCTTCGCTACTTCAAGAGCGAGTTCAACTATCGGCTCATTCCTTGGCCATACAAAGTCTCTCAGGAATGCTGTTGATGAATTACCTATCTGTCCTTCCAAGCTGTATTTATTCGATAGATGGAATCCAACATAGATACGGACGGCGTTGAAAGATAGCGCGAGAAGAAGCGATGCAAAGAACCGGGTAAACACTTTTCGTCCGGGCATTTTTGGGCTGTATCGGTGCCACCAAGCAAGATGATCGCCAATAATAGGAGTAGTTGATTGTATTATTGTACAGGATGTAGATTGTAGGCATACCTACCATCGACATCGTCCATGCATAAAAAGATCTCTTCATGGAGGTTGCAGTTCTGTCGAAAGAACAAGAAGTGCGTGAAATGATTTTGAGAGAAAAGAGAAGCGTATGTTCATGATGTAGTTTCGTCAGTTCTCAGAAGGGAGATAGAAGTAAGAAAGAGCGTGGAATATATTCAAGGAAAGCAATGTGACCAAAGAGGCTAGAGTAATATTTTACATCTACCTTTACTCCAAGTTCAAGAAATAATTACAACAAGTAATCTAAATGACCAGGGTAGTATAAATGCTTTACTGCATCAATAAACGCCACATCCCCGTTTGCTTCGGTTAGATCCTTGATCTTTTGCAGCTCTAAGTATCAAACCAAAAATAAAATAAAACGAAGAGTGGGGTAAGAGAAGGAGTCAACAATGTGCATGCGACTCTATGACTTCATAAACCATTCACTTACCTGCATAGCTGTAATTCAAATCACCACCAAATATATTCGATGCTTTCTTCTTGAAAGGTTTCCATCCAGTGATCTTGTTGATTATGTCTGTGAACATATCATGATCTCCAAGGGACACGACATCAAAGTGTCTCTGCAAGATTTCAACAGCTCTTCTTACTTTCTCTTCTCTGGTTGCATTTTGCTCATTTCTTGGACCCATATTGTACAACATATAATCGATCTGTGAGACGAAGAGTCCTCTCTGGTTATAATTCTCAGGCTCCAGGTGACTCATGAACTGATCCAATGTCACATTAGGCTTGATCATTCCTTTCGTTTGAGAGATAGTATGCCCGATAGCATCCCGTAGCATCGTTGTGACGACAAATCCACATCCTTGACTCTCTACCTCCTTTCGCCATTGATAGAGGTATGCTTCGCTTGCATTTGGAAAGTAGCTCATCCCATGGGCATGGACGAATCTCCACTCATTAGGACCAATGTTTTGTGTCTGGTTAGTCATACCTTTGATGAAGTTCGCTTCCAACTTCTCTTTCCGACCCCATTTGGTCCAATACGATGTATGTGGTCCATTGAGCTTGATTTGTTTGCCAAACCATTTATTGATAGAAGAGCCCCCCGTGCATGCAATATGATAGAAGAAGATGACACCACATTTGTATGGTAATTTCGATTCGTCAATGGAACGCATATTGGAAAGAAGCGGTGGAATTTTGGGTTTCTTCGCTACTTCAAGAGCGACTTCAACTATTGGCTCATTCCTTGGCAATACAAAGTCGTTGTGAAAGGCTTTTGACGTCATTTTTTCATTATCCGGTGTGTATGATTGAGATTTGGAGAGGTGCAGCCCAATGTAGATACGGAAACATGTGAATGAAAGGAGAGTCCATAACAAGTATGGGTAGATTATTCGTTTTGCGCTACTTGACATGATGAGTGATATGCTAGTGTTGTGCAGAAGATGTTGTGTACACTTTGACGTGCCCACTTGGTTGTCAGCTCTTATTGTCGCTCTCTGCTAATAAAGACGTTGCGGAGTGTTATTGACATCAACATTATTATTTCGTCGTCATCGCTCAATGTCTAAAGGACAAGCAAAAGCAGCATGCCCAATCCAGATTCCAAGCATACTCCTATTTTTTTGATTCAACGCACGGTCAACGGTCAACTAACCGGCAACCGGTCGATCTTGTGAGATAGAAGAAGAGGCGAAGCGACCTGGGTCATGATGTGACATGTCCTCGCCCTTTTCAGCTCCAGTTTCCCTTCACCCTCCACGCGTACTGTTGAAGTTGATTGAGATCGAGAAGTCCAGGCACCTCCAAACTTCCGTCAATACTCCGCCGGCTATCGTTGGTACCAAGAGTGGATTGGGCTCGCAATCAAGGGGACATTTATGGCATTGGCATTGGTGTAATAGTTCAATTCTGCATCATTTGTTCAGTTTGAAATTGAATTGCATCCACCACGCATCTTGTGCAAAAATGGATTCCAACTGCCGACAAGCGTTCTTAGCGCTATCAATAGGTCTTCTAGGTATAGGCGATGTCCGCGCATTCCAAACACCAGCTGTACAATCGCGGGTGGTCGCTGCGGCACCTGCAATAACTCAATTGTTTAGCACACTCGACAAGAAGGAGGTAGAATCGAACAAAAAACAATCTGCCCCCCTAATCGATGTCTCCGCCGCTCTCAACGGGCAACCCGACATTGATCTCAATCTCCTCGATATGGCCTCCTATGAAAGCGATCTACTCTCTTCATGGGATGAAGATCCATCACTTCAAAAGGGTTTTGATTGGGAGATAGAAAAGCTCCGCCGATACTTTGCTGGGCTGCAACAAACACCGGATGGGCGATGGGTGCGCAAACCGACACTATTCGAGTTCCTTGTGACAAACTCTCCAAGCAAAGTAGTTGGGGTAGGCCCAGATGGAGAACGGTATGAAAGCCCTCCTAAACCAGTTAATATGCTTGATGTGGGTGTTTTAGTTGTTAAGAATACACTCACATGGTTAGGATTTGGACCTAGTTTGGGTATGGCCGCTGTACCTGATGCCATCATTCAAAAGTATGAGGGTAGCTTCTTCTCGTTTATCAAGGGAGCATTGGGAGGTGATTTGCAAACGTTGGCAGGTGGGCCGTTGTTCTTACTGCTTGCCAAGTATTATAAGGATCATGGGCCCATTTTCAATTTGAGTTTTGGGCCTAAGAGCTTTTTAGTGATTTCGGACCCTGTCATGGCAAGGCATATTTTGAGGGATAGCTCACCAGAACAGTATTGTAAGGGGATGCTTGCGGAGATTTTGGAACCGATTATGGGTGATGGTTTGATCCCTGCAGATCCAAAGATTTGGAAGGTAAGTCTATGCATTTGATGGTAATGATCTTTTCGGAAGTGTGTCATCTTTACTCATTTTTCATTGGAAACCATCATTTGTGATAGGTTCGTCGAAGAGCAGTCGTACCTGGTTTTCACAAAAAGTGGCTGAATAGTATGATTGGCCTATTTGGAGACTGTGGCGATCGTCTCGTTGACGATTTGGAAAAGCGTTCTACATCAGATAAACCTGTAATTGATATGGAAGAACGATTCTGTTCCGTCACACTTGACATCATCGGTAAGGCAGTGTTCAATTATGATTTTGGATCGGTGACAAAGGAATCACCTATTGTAAAGGCAGTATACAGAGTATTACGCGAGGCGGAGCACAGATCATCTTCCTTCATCCCCTATTGGAACTTACCTTACGCCGAGAAATGGATGGGAGGACAGGTAGAGTTTCGAAAAGATATGGGAATGCTCGACGATATCTTGGCAAAACTGATCAATCGTGCTGTTGAGACCAGGCAAGAAGCAACTGTCGAAGAGTTGGAAGAAAGAGAATCGAGCGAGGATCCGAGTCTCTTAAGGTTCCTTGTTGATATGAGGGGAGAAGATTTAACGAGTAAAGTGTTGAGAGATGATTTGATGACAATGCTTATAGCAGGTCACGAAACTACGGCGGTAAGTTTTCGAAACAGTTTTGATTCTTGTTGTCGGGCGAGCAAAAGTAAAGCAGTGCTGACTATGTCTATACTTCATTCTGTTTCTATCCCTACAATAGGCAATGCTGACTTGGACCATGTTTGGTCTAGTGAGCAGTGATCCTGGTATGATGAAGGAAATCCAGGCGGAAGTTCGAACTGTTATGGGCAATAAATCCCGACCGGATTACGACGATATTGTAGCAATGAAAAAGATGAGGTATGCTTTGATTGAAGCACTGCGATTGTATCCCGAGCCACCTGTGTTGATTCGTAGGGCAAGGCAAGAGGACACACTTCCACCAGGCGGTTCTGGTCTTTCTGGAGGTGTTAAAGTATTGCGTGGGACAGATATCTTCATTTCCACTTGGAACATTCATCGTGCTCCAGAATATTGGGAAAATGCTGAGAAATACGACCCTACTCGATGGGAGCGTCCATTCCATAATCCTGGTATTAAGGGTTGGGGTGGGTATGATCCAGAAAAACAATCATCTCAGTCACTTTATCCCAACGAAATAACATCGGACTATGCATTCCTTCCTTTCGGTGCCGGAAAGAGAAAATGTATCGGGGATCAATTTGCTATGCTCGAGGCTTCGGTTACACTATCGATGATTATGAATAAATTTGACTTTACATTAGTCGGAACCCCTGAAGATGTCGGCATGAAGACAGGAGCAACTATTCATACCATGAATGGGCTCAATATGATGGTCAGCCCTCGATCAGAGACAAACCCAATTCCAGAGACAAATGAATGGTGGACAAAACAACATTTAATGAGAGGTTTGAGTTCTACTGGGAGACCTTATCCTTCTAATGAAGATGCCGCTTGGACGACATCCGCTAATGGCATGAGACCGTGAGATAACGTGTAATACAATTACGATAGGGCTAGTATGTACTTCTCTTGCTCTTTTGTTGAAAGATCCAGATGCGTGTCTTTTATGCATTTCATCACCCACCCGATAGTCGATAACGATAGCAAAGAAGGAAATTTACTCGGCCCAAACAACCTGCACTTGTAGCCGCGTTGCTACAACCATGTAGGCGACCTGATGATGGCCTATTTGAGCGTAGAGATACCTTCTTAGTGCGCTCCCTTCATGTGTTTAGCGACGTGAATACGAGCCTTAGATGCTGCTAGTGGCCCAGTATAGTTCGCATTGATAGTGTAGAAGTAGAGCGGAACGGCTCATGCAACCTACACATGTAGCGCTGTGCTACTTCCCTGTTCAGGACCTGATGAGGTCCAGATAGAGGCAGTTTTAACTGTTAACATACACTTTTGGCGGGAACATGAAACCCTGGTGCTGGTGCGATGTGGCAAGCACGAAGGACAAGCTACGAGCCCCAAAAGCGTACCTACATACTAACAGTACCACGTAACTAACGTGCGTACAAAAATAACCTAAACCCCC
>JALLBH010000572.1:0-16632 GCA_036940005.1 Skeletonema menzelii
ACTGGCAGATAAGTCATTACATAGTCAATTACTGTTACTCCTACAATAGCAAATAATACAAGTTTTCTAAGGCATTGGCCCATTCAAGTCCCTCAAGAACCCCATCGTCGCTTGGGCCAACACATCTGCAAATTCAGACCTTATCGTATTTCCGCCGAAGCGAATACAACGTGGCAACTCTGCTTGCAATGCATTGAAATGCTCCCCAGATAACGTCGGCTCTGGAAGAACTGCCAAGTCGACGTCCATGCGTTCATGAATCTTTACGTCAAAACCTCCCGAGTAGTAATGACATTCTCCTCCACCTGCTGCGTCATGACAGTGGGTTGTATCGGTGGCAAGCGCATTAGGTGACGGATACTCAAACGAAGGCGTGCCTTGTCCACACAAGTCACTAATGCCTGCAACATTGGAAAGGAGGGCATTCACACGTGAACCCATCGAATCAGGTCCTCGAACGAGACATTCGTACGAATGATTTGGCAGGTTACGTGCATAAGTCAAGCTGCCAATAGTGCTTCCTCCAAGACTGTCAAGAGGGCAAGTTAACAATGATGGATCATCCGACAAACGATATCCCCATTGAGTAAATGGTGCTCCGTGAATGTTCACGTCATCCTTCCAACCAGTAGTGGCACTTGCATAAGATTTACCATTGTTTCCGATGTATCCATGCATATCAAAGAACAATCCTTTCACGCCCGTCACACCCGATTCATTAGTACTAGTCCCAAACTTGTCTCTGACAAACCCTTGTGCATCGTTGATGAAGGTATGAAACTTGTTCCATGCTTCATCAGCGGTAGCCTTCCCATTCACAATCCCGCTTGTAGCCTCAGCTATGTCTCGATTTGCATCTAGCTTAGATCTGTGAAGATGATTGATGACCAAATAAGGAACTCCTGCGCAGTACGTATCGATGAGGCTTTGGGCAAGTAGCTCGGATACTTCGAGTGTGTATGAATCCTTGCTAGTTGTAATGCCGCTTCCTGATCGATTGTCAATGTACGACGGTTTCAAAGCACCACCATGAGGGGCGGCAATGACCAAGTCTAAAGCATCTGCTGAAGAGAGTGGTCCTTTGAGTTCGATAAGGATGTCGGTGGTACCTGGAGCAGTGTAGTTGGCAAGCGAGACCATGGCCAAACCACACTGGGATTGATCTCTCCTTGGTACTAATGCTTCTTCGAGCTTTCTTGTGCTTGTGCAGTATTGCTCGGGGCATGTTTGCGAACTTAGCTGACGGACGACCTCACTATGATTGTCGATGGCGCCGCCGCGAATGTTGACGGCACTTACGATCTTGAAGAAATTACCCGAGGTCAAGGCGGAAAGAAGGAGGCAAGTGACTGCTGAGTTGAGCTTGATCATTGTTGTTTTGGTTTTGTGTCGATATCGTGGACAGGATGTAATATTAATATGAGATATTATGAACACTTTGAGGCTGTTTCACTATTGTCAAAGCAATCGTACAATGCTTCTTGCATGCAAAATGCAAGCACGATGATTGTATGGGAATCGTGAAGCACCTATCTGAATGATGCTGAGAAGGGTTTCAATCACGTGACGAGGAAGCTTTGAACCTTGCAAGGACATGAGTACCGTTCAAGAAGTCATCAAGTTGAAGCGCAGAGCCAATCTTTTCGGCTTGTATGTTGTATGCCGGCGCAGCGCTCTCAGTGCTACGATACCTACTTTGCATTGCTATTACTTTGTCTGACGGCAGTTAGTTGAAAGCGTCTATCGATATCTGCATGAAAAGATATTGCATACGTTCGTTCATTTGTAAAGAGGGAGAGGTGCTTGTTTTTTCTTGATTCATGAAGAGGGTGTGTTAGTTTTTAGTAAGAAGTTCCTCTCATTAGACCATCATCATGATGATCCAAACTATTCTACTCTCCATCTCCATCCTACTACTACTACCTCATGTCCACTCCCTCTCCATAACACCCACCACCCAATCTTCCAACATAATCCGCGGCTCCAACAAATACGGGACCAATAACAACTCTACCATCCTAACTCCATCTGACGCGGCACAAAAGGTGGGTGTGTTGCCCACCAAGAATGCTACGAAGGGAGAATGGCAACGGGCGTGGAAATTACATAGAGGATTGATGAAACCACTTCATTTGATCGATGGGTGTCGACCGAAGGATAGCAAGTTGGCGTTGTAAGTGATAATTGAAATATTCATCCCTGCGTGTTTAGTTCATGTCGCACAATATTCTTCCTCACCAACAAAAACTCACTCAATCAATTTGTACTTGCCAACAAAACACACACCAAAGAGCCTGTCTATGGTGGAAGGCACTCGCCGGAAACGACAAATCATCACCCGTGCACGATTATTCCCTCTCCTACGATTTATTACCCCCAATCACGCGATGGATTGTTTCCAGTAGAGTATGTAGATTTTATCCTAGGTTGCATCATGCCAATGTTGAGATTCGGTGAGTGGTCTTATAACTATGGTTGTTCATTGTTATTGTTGTTGGTGGTGTTCTGTGTTCATATATTGCGTTGATTGAAGCACTTGCTGACATTCTTTTCTAACCGGTAATCATTCAATATGTCTTTCAGAACTGCCTATCTCGACAAGGCACTCACCAATATAATCAACACAATCATGAACGACTACAATACTGCATCATCATCATCATCATCCACACAACAACAACATCAATCAATGCAAAAGAAGAAGAAGATACGTCTTGTAGTCATAGGAGGAGGGTATGATACACGTAGTATCAAGTTATTGGAGCAATCGTTGTTGATGCAAAGTGTGGGTGGTGATACTGCTACTTCTACACCGTACAATCTACTTCAAAGGAGACATGGGAGGTCTCAGAGAAGAAGAAGGCGGTGGTATCATAGATTACTAAGACGAAATAACAATCGTCACAACAACAATGATGATGACTCAATAACATCATCAGCTGGCAATGCATTCATCAACATCACCAATACCAATTACAATTTAGAAGCATATGAATTAGATTTACCCGAGGTAGTTACCGCCAAGCGAAAGTTACTATTGCAACGTTTATTCCGTCGTAGACCATGGTTACAACAACGAACAACAGCAGGAAGGATGAATACTAATGATAATGGTCAAGAAGAAGAGGAGGAAAAGGAGTATCCAATATTAATGGAGGCAAATTTCAATGATTTGAATGCCACAAGAAAGGTTCTTGAGGGGATACTCCTAAATAATGATGACGAGAGTGAAAATGAAGAGGATGTTACCAATATCGTATTGTTTGAGGGGGTAATGATCTATCTGGATGAAGGTATACCTCATGCACTATTGGAACTTTGTAGTGATGTATTGAAAAAGAGCCGCAGTAGCGGTCGTAGTGGCTCGTCGTCAACAACAGCAGCATTGGGATATCTATGCTTTGCAGATCGATTGGAGAATATTCCAGGTGGTGATGAAGATGCGGCACAGTTGGAAATGGAATGTACTGGATGGGAATTGGTGGATTTTTTGAGTAAGCCTGGTTTGGCCCGACACATGGGTGTTGCACGTGTTGTTGTGTAGGAAGAGAGGGATGGATGGATAGTTTCGACTTGTAGAAGGGAAAGTGAGAAGAACAATGCAATGATCTACTGGAAGACAATTCAGTTTTTACTAAATCATATCTCAAGCGAAACAGCAGTCAGTCATTCAGGTCAGGCAAAAAACAATAGTTGATCGTTCAATTTCTTCGATAGAGAGACTCCCTTGAGCTCGGCTTTGGGATTTCATGCCGCGACTATATTATATGTGCCATATCTATTGCTCCAGCTCACAAAAATGTAACATTAGGGCACATGTTCTGTCAATTTGGCCATCTTTCCGAATGGGCATGTCTAGCTACGTTGTCCACGCTTAAATGTTTTGGGACTTCTTTGTAGTGGAAGTGGAAGTGCTCTTGGTGTCTCCAACAAGTGTTTTGAGCAAGAAAGCGTAATCACAATCAATATCAATCTCCTTTTTGCTCATGGTGATGTAATAAAGCTCAACGTCATCTTGAGAGGACTTGGTTGTGGAAGTAGTAGGAGTCGTCTTCGAGAAACGATCGGCCTTGCTCTTGCTAGAGAGCTAGATTTTTTCGTGGTCGATGATCCATCTTCAAGAAGTTCAATGCTCCCACATTTGTCAAAGAATCGTTTGCAAAAGCGTCCAGAGCAATCTAAGACTTTATCATCACTAGTGAGGAGGAGTGTGATGACTGAGTTGCTGCTCTTGCTCTTGGAGCCTTTCTTCTTCTGGATCTTCTTGATACTACCCTTCTTCTTCTTCTTCGCAGGTATCACCTCTGTTGTACACGGATGATTAGCCACATGACCGTACTTTCCATCCCCAGGCTTGGTAATTACATGGCGGAGCTGAAGCCATTCAAAGGTACCATGAAAATCGGTGTAATCAAATACCTTGCCATCTGGTACATACTTTTGTACGTAGTCAACGACTTCTTCCGTGGTTTTGTCCCCATCAAGCAGGGCTTGTTCAACTTTCATAATTGACCATTTCCGAGAAACATGGACAACGTCTTCTTCCAGAGCACGATTATAGTCTTCCTGCTGTAATGTACGCATACACAAGTGTCGAACTTTTGAGCAACTTGGTTTCCTGATAACACTTGAGTCTCAGAATACGACGTTTGTAAAACTCACTTTACCACGAAGATGAAGATTGTCTGCTCCCAAAGACATGGAGTAGATATATACACAATAATAAGATTTAGTGTAGCCATCCATAAATCGAGAATCTCAGTTTTTGTATCATCTCTGCTTACCTCCAGATACCAAATCCCCAACGACGAACACGATAAACATAACAGCTTTCTTCATCATTGAGTTTCAAATCACGTTCAGATCTTCTTTTGTTTCTATTTTTTATTCAATACTTCGAGTACTTATTATGGCAGCATCTCTGAGCTGGATGTACAAGTACATAGGTAGGTAAGTAGGCAATTTTTTCGTGCTGTTTCCTTCGTCGATTTTGGGGGCGAAAAAGGAGGGAGAAAAGAAGGAAGAAAGTTCGTGGAGCTCAGTAATGCTCAGCTTATCTCGTTATTCTGCTTCTACTACGCAGCTTTAAGATGCAAATTATTGCCATTCTGCTACTATATTATTATTATACATCATGTTGAAGTCTAGTCGCCCTGCTACGATACAAGTTTTGCTTTCGAGCAAGACTCCAGAATGCTGGCATTTTGAATGCATCAAGGAGCTAAACTATTGATATGATAATATTACTGCCGTGAACTCTCTTTCATGCGTGTCAACTTTGCTTGGTATCAGATTGTAATCGTGGACAGGCTCTTACTGTGCAGCAGCACTGATTGGTTATTGAATCTCACATCTTTTTTCATACTTGCTGCATGGAGTTGAATATGCACCTGCCTGCAAAAGCGAACAGTGTAAAAGTGGGACAAAGTGAGTGGGATTGAACCTGGCCTGCTGCGCTGCGGGAATAGTTTTGAGATGCCTGTCTTTCATCTTATCCACTTTTTCTTTCTTCTTGCTTCACCGTCACAAAATTTCCAAAAAACAAAACAACCATGGCCAAAACCAAACTAACCCCCAGCCAACAAACCTCCGCCACCCAATACTGCTCTGACACCCTCCACGACTTATTAGGCTTTGCTGATTCTGCGTTAGCCTCATTTTTAGTCAATGTTGCCACTAATGGGAATTGGAAGAATGTCTTGACTACACTGCAAGAGGGTGGTGTGACTACAGCCAAGGGAGGGGAGGGGGAGGGACGGTTGGTGGAATTTGCGAGGGAGTTGTGCCGTCGTTGTAGTGGTACTTCTGCTGGAAGTGAAGGTGGAGTTGGTGGTGGAAAGAGGGCAGTGAGTCATGGTGAAATGGTGAAAAAGGCAGCAGCGTATTCGCTCATGAGTATGGATGACGATTATTTGACTGATGTTGTTGGCGCTTCGTCGAAATCCTCCGTCAAGTCGAATAGGACTGCTTCCAACGCATCATCATCATCAGCAGCAGCAGCATTATTAAATAAGGGAGATGACGGAAACAACACAATAATTACCAAGAGTAGCAAGGGAAGTGCTAGTAGAGACACCAAGGCTACAAAATCTAAAAAGTCTTCGAAACGAACTAATGATGATCATGACACCTCTTCCAAAGATGATACAAACCGCAGCAGCAACGAACGAAGCAAAAACGAAAAAGATCGTACTACTAAAAAACGACGACGTCGGAGACGATACTCTTCTTCCTCCAATGATGACGATAGTGCTTCAGATGACAATCATGTAGTAGTAATTAACGAGGAAGAATTATGGGAACGTCGTGAACAACGACGAGAAGAGTTACAACGACAACGTAGGCATCGCAAGGGGCATCACAGTGATGATGATGATGATGAACGAAAAAGTGAAAATGATCGAAAATTAACCAAACAAGAACGGGAGGAGATGGAACGTGAGAGGGATATACGTGAAAGAGATGAATTTGCCAAACGCTTGGTGGAGAAGGATCGACGTCGACAGAGGAGTCGATTGGATGATAATGATGAAAGTTATTCTAGTGGAAGTGATGAGGATGGTAGACAAAGAAGTGGGAGAGGTAGTAACAAAGAGGATGAAGCAAAAAAGCGAATGAAACGATTGCAAAGGAAGGAAGAGAGGGATAGACGATTGGCACGTGGAGAAGCTGTCCTTCTGGAGGAGGATGAATCGGACGATAATAACAACGACAACAGTACATCCAACAACAAGAAAACAATATCCATTCAAGACATGCGAGAAGAATCACGTCGCGCCTACCTCCAAAAACGGACGAAACGTGAATTGGAATTATTGGAACGTGAATTGGCAGATGAGGAAGAATTAATTGCCAAGGTGGGGGGAGGAGAGGCATCCCTCACTGTAGAAGAGAAACGTGAATTACAATTAAAACGTGATATATTGCGTATGGCACGGGAGCATGGACATGTAGATGGAGATGCAGAGGATGCAGTGAAGAAACCGGATGGGTTTTATCGACTTCCGGATGAGTTTGATGGTGAGGATGCTATTGCGAAGGGCGGGGGGAAGACTCGAGCGCAACGGGGGGAGGAGTTGTTAACGTCTCGGTATGTTGAGCCCAAGATGGAGAAGAGTGAACAGGAATTGTGGGAGGAGGGGCAGACTCAAATGGCGGCGGGGTTGAGTCGTCAAGGAAAGAAGAAGAAGCACAGGGATGGAGGAGGGGAGGAGGAGGAGGATAAATATGATTTTGTTTTTGAAGAGGAGCAAATTGATTTTGTGTGTATGGATACCAACAAGGGGTATGATAATCGAAAGAAGAAGGGAACGCACGCTAGAAAGACCTACGCCGAGGATAGCAACGAAGAGGAAATGAACGAGGATGAACAGGCATTGGAAATGCGTCCAGCCACAAAACATGAAAAGATTTTAGAGGGACGAAAGAAGTTGCCGGTATACCCCTACAGAGAGGAGTTCCTCATGGCATTAAAAGATCATCAAGTGCTCGTCCTGGTCGGTGAAACTGGAAGTGGCAAGACGACGCAAATCCCTCAGTATCTACATGAGGTTGGATATTCTGATATTGGAAAGATTGGTTGTACGCAACCAAGGAGGGTAGCCGCCATGTCTGTAGCAACTCGTGTAGCCGAAGAGATGAATGTGCGAGTTGGTCACGAGGTGGGATATAGCATCCGTTTTGAGAATTGTACAAGCAAAAAGACGGTAATCCAATACATGACAGATGGTATGCTCCTTCGTGAGTTTTTGACCGAGCCGGATTTGAAGAGTTATTCCGCTCTCATTATTGACGAAGCTCACGAGAGGACGCTCCATACTGACATATTATTCGGTTTGGTCAAGGATGTGGCTAGATTTAGGGATGACTTGAAGTTGATCATTAGTAGTGCAACGCTAGATGCCGAGAAGTTCTCCAAATACTTTGACGACGCCTCCATCTTTATGATTCCAGGAAGGATGTACCCTGTTGATATTTACTACACTAAAGCGCCCGAGGCAGATTATGTGGATGCTGCAATTGTAACAGTTTTGCAAATTCATATTTCTCAGCCACTGGATGGAGATATCTTGGTGTTTCTAACAGGGCAGGAAGAGATTGAAACTGCCAATGAAATTCTTACCCACCGAGCAAAAGTGTTGGGGAATAAAATGCCTGAGTTGATCCTCTGTCCTATTTATGCCAACTTACCGTCGGAGCAACAGGCGAAAATATTCGAGGAGACACCCAAGGAGGCACGCAAAGTTGTGCTAGCAACCAACATTGCCGAGACTTCTTTGACAATCAATGGTATCAAATATGTCATAGATACCGGCTTTAACAAAGAGACGTCTTTCAGTGCCAAAACTGGAATGGAATCATTGATGGTCGTGCCCATTTCACAAGCTGCAGCAAATCAACGAGCTGGACGTGCCGGTCGTACTCAACCTGGTAAATGCTTCCGACTTTTCACTGCCTATTCGTTTCAACATGAGCTTGACCCCAATACCACGCCAGAGATATTGCGTACCAATATGTGTAACGTGGTTTTGATGCTCAAGAGTCTGGGCATTGACAACTTGCTGGCGTTTGATTTCATGGATGCCCCTCCACCTGATACTTTGATTAGAGCATTAGAGCAGTTATATGCCCTTGGTGCGTTGAATGATCGTGGTGAGCTTACAAAAATGGGAAGAAGAATGGCCGAGTTTCCTTTGGACCCAATGCTCAGCAAGACAGTCATTGTTTCGGAGAAGTACAAGTGCGTTTCAGAAATCCTTTCAACTGTCTCGATGTTGTCAATAGGAGCGTCTGTATTTTACCGACCAAAGGAGAAGAAGGTTCATGCTGACACTGCTCATCAAAACTTTGCAAGAGGCGGAGGTGGTGATCATATTGCTCTACTGCGGTGCTATAGCGACTGGGCAGAGTCTGACTACTCACCGCAGTGGTGCTTTGAGAACTTCATCCAAGTCCGTAATATCAGAAAGGCGAGAGACGTCCGTGAGCAACTAGAAGCTCTATGCGAAAGAGTGGAAGTAGATCCGAATATATCTAACCCAGAAGACATTGAATCTATATTAAAAGCAGTGACGGCTGGATTCTTTTACAATACGGCAAGGCTCGGAAGATCGGGAGATTACGAAACAGTCAAGCAGAGGCGCACAGTGTATATCCACCCAAGCAGTGTCCTGGCAAAAGAGGAGCCCCTCCCTGGATGGGTTTGCTACTTTGAGTTGGCATTCACTTCCAAGGAGTACATGAGACAGGTGGCACCAATCCAATCGAAATGGCTTGTTGAAATTGCGCCTCACTTCTACCAAGAGAGTGATGTTGAAGATGCCAAGACAAAAAAGATGCCGAAAGGTATGAAGCAGAAAAGATAAACTAATACAGTGCTATTGTACTTGAGCCACTACGATAAGGAATTGCTGGGAATAATTTTTATCGATCACGGCCACAACGTCGGTCTTTTCTTTTCATCTAGAGTCACAGAAGTAATGCAATAATTTGACACTCTCAATAATCCTCCACGTAGCCATCATCTCCAAGATCATCAAGGAAAGATTGAGGCGTAACGTTCTCAGTACCCTCCACGACTGTTGAACTCTTTCTCCGGGGTTCTAAAAATGCAGATCTCCTGCCCATTTTATCCCTCAAGACCTTTTTCACTGCCTTATTTTCCGTCTCCTTCAAACAAAGCTTCAACAAATCATTCGGGATATCTCCTTCAGGCCAAACATTCAACATTAGTTTGACCGATTCCAAACCCCATTTCCCGTAATTGCCGCCAAACACACAAGCGTAATACAAAGGAACATTTCCAGATTCATCTTTGTTCGTCCACACATTATCACTTTCGTCTTCATTTTTGACAATATAATTCAGTGTGGCATAATCTCCAGCTTTAGCGGCATCCCATGGATTCGTGAATAGATATGATTGGAATGCCAAGTTATCCAAATCAGATTGATCTGGATTTTCGTCAAAGTCGGCTGTGGAGACTGTAATTGATGAGTTCATGGATGATTGAGCTGATGATATGTTTGAACTCTGCTCAGATGCCTGCGTGGATGCTACGGTAGAGGCTACAGAAGATTCGTCGTCTTCATTCGGAGCATTCTTGCGCAGGATAGAAAGCTTCTTAAAAGCTTCTTTTGCAAATTGTTTCTTCTTTGGATTGGCGATAGGTGGTGATTTCTCGGAGCAACTGGAGGCGTCGAGTTCGGGAACAACTGATAGACTGGGCAGCCTCTTGAAGACTTTACGAGCAAACCTGTTTCGTCCCTTTTGAAGAGGATTGGGATCTGTAGAGTTTGCATCAATGGCTGGATCTTGTTCAAGGTGCATCTCTGTGAAGACGCTACACTCATGGCTGAACACGCTTGTGACATTCTTGACGGAATGAGTAGTAACTGCAGAGACTATCGACAGACCGTCATCGTCATCATCTTCACCAAAATACCTCTTGAATTCAAGAGAAGATATTGGTGACATGGGTGGTGAAAACCTCTTTGACACTCGTTTTTTCGTCGCCTCCATTTCAATTTCTTCTTTCGACGCCTTCACTTCAATCTCCTGTTTCGTCGACTCCTCTTCCATATCATCTCTTGTAGAGGAACTGCTTGATATATTCAGAATTGCAGCGACCTCGTCACTTGTTGAGCCTACAAAGGCGGCTATTTCAGTGGGTGTCTTGCCCGCCTTTAGTGCTGCTGTAACGAAATCTTTTGAACCTGCAGGTGGATGAATTACTTCAAAGCCTGTGAATGGTACTTCTGCGACCTCACCACTGGTTGATCCTATAAACGCTGCACTCTCAGTGGGCGTATTGCCCGCTTTGAGTGCAGCTACGTCCATTTCGAAGCCTGCAAATGATACTTCTTCCATCATTTTGCTCGACTGCTGAATTAGATTAGATGAATGAGCTTGCACTTAGAAGATGGTGCTGCAATCAACTATGTATTGTAACTTATGAAGCGTTGGAGGTGTCGTCGAAGTTGGGGAGGCATCTGGATGGTGCGTTGTACAGAAGCGGAAGTGTCGTGTGTGCGTTGGACGGTGACAATTTTGTAACGGCAGGAAAGGAAAGTCTGTACCGTACACTGGCTTGCGAAAAATTTGGCCCACGGACTTCTCCTTGCTTGCCCTCCGTTCCTTCCCGCCCTTCTTTTTCCGCGTCATCATTCGACTAAAAAAAGTTCTTTGTGTCCACTGTGTGTCCAGTTGTGTTTTCGCTTGTGTGGTAGTCAATACTTCAGCAACTCGGGCTCAATACTCAATAGCTGCAATGACATGGCGAAGGCAACGATTTTTGACGGTAAGATGGTGGGATTGATGAGGACCTCCATCTTCTTCTCGCTGCTGCTACTTTCCACGTTCTCGCATCCGTGTGTTGGGCGGGAAGTAGCGTCGGCAGCTCCACCACCGGCGGATTCTCACCTGGGCCGAAGACTACACGGAGCAGATGTACACAGAACATTCTTTTGTGACCTAGAGGGCGTCCCGATCATACAAGTCGTGATGAATGAAACGATTGGAAAGGTTCATGAATATCAAATCAACAACAACGACACTGCTACCGCTCAACAAACGTACGCCGTCAAGGCATGTGACTGCTACTACGGGCTTCTAAACAGCACATCGTATTGTCCAGCCGATTCAAATTATTGCCATATTTCAGTAGCGTACAATACCGAATATCGTCAGGTTACATCGCGTAAGGAACTTCATGATCCAACAGTCGCGTGTTTTCGTGATACGCAACTCAAGAGTTTTGCAAGATCTATCTTCAACTATTGGACGATTGTCACGGCTTTTATGATCGTTTTTTTGATCTGGTCAGGTACTGGGCGAGTGAGTGCTAATCATTGTTTCGCTTCTTTGCGCTGATATGTTCTTGCTGTAGTTATCTCACCCTCTTACTTTCGTCTCTTCCAATTTAGCATATTATCCGGCACCTTCGTTCACGTCATAACGAAAATGTAAACGAAAGATATGTCGAAAGACAACTAAGAAGAGAGATCGAATCTGAGCGTCAGCGCTTCTTTGAGTGGCGCGACAGGTTCATCGCAGAGGGGAATTTCGTAGGACTGAAAATCAAGACAAAGTTGTACCATCTCCAAGGAAGGGAAGACAAACATCACGAGGAAGGAGGAGAGACTTGTTCAATTTGCATTCTCGATTTGAAAGATCGCGAGAGAATCGCAGATTTATCTTGCAATCATTACTTTCATGCAGATTGTCTATCTGAATGGATTAAAAAGAAGGTGAGATATACATTGTAGTCTTGATTTGTTTTAGTTTAGATACTTTGTTCTCATTCTTATACATAACAATATCTATTCACGCAATGAAAAGAATTCCTGCCCTTTGTGTCAAGAGGAAGGGATTGCCAAAGAAGTACGTTCATATGATATTGAAATTGGACCACACGCTGACACGATACAGAATGCAGATGAAATGAATGGATTGTCGATTGGGAGCGATTGATTCCCCACCGATCAAACATATTGACTTGTGTCCATCTGCAAATGCGAAAGAGGACATTGATGCCCATAGGCATAGAGAAGATAGATAGATAGATAGATAGATAGATAGATAGAGAGAGAGAGAGAGAGAGAGAGAGAGAGAGAGAGAGAGAGAGAGAATTCCTGGCTAACCACAGGCTTATGATAGAGCAAACATGACGTATATAATATCCCACATGATGGATATGTCACGTACATTTATTGCGTCTCATGCGCATGATCTAACTGGATACTACTCGGCATCACATGCACCGAGAGAGTCAAGACGTGCCGTTTCTTGTGCTACCAAATGTGACCATTTGCTCAACTTTTCACTAGCCGTCCTCATCGCACTTGCCTTTTGTTCTGCTGTGATATCTGTACGCTGTGTCTGTAAATATGTTTGGAGATGGGATGAAGGCGGTGGGTCTGCTTTCTGGGGGAATAAGGGAAGTGGAAGAAGAAGAAGAAGAAGAGGCATCCGAGATTCAAGATTCGTTTGCTGACATACAAGCGAAGAGAGAGCTGTGACAAGATTCAGTCGATGCCTCTGATCTGGGCAGGATCTACATCATACTTACCATACTCGTGCTCTCTCTTTCTCGAGGAGGTAGTAACATCATATTATCATGGATCCGGATCAAGTGCTCTACGATGATGTTGAGCTTAAGTATAGCGGGCATGTGCTGGCTCCGGTGCACATGCACATGCACATGCCGGGACCGGGATCATTGGCGGCAGTCGATCATTCAACCCTTCGCCGCAATGGATTGGTATCATCTGTCTTCCTTGCCAGCGGACTACATGCCACTAACCATGAGGGGAAGCTACCCCCAAGAGTTGAAATCGGTAGCACAAAAGCCCGAATTAAGTGGTTCGGGGCATTATGCGTCACAGGAATTGGTATGTTTGTCGAAGCTTTCATCATCATTACAACAGGTCAGATCAAAACTGTTTGGCATGATGCCTACCCTACGTGCTTCGTTCCAGACGAAGAGGTAGTATGTCCCAATCTCATTCAGTGCTGCGGACTCTTTCCGAACACCCCAGACACATGTGAAGGTACAAATTCTAATTGGTGCGAACCCGATGGAACGTATAAAGACGAGCTCTTGTGCAACCCAGGAGTTATCAGCTCATTGTCCTTCGTTGAGTTCGCAGGCATTATGCTTGGCATGCTCACTTTTGGTAAGCTTTCCGATCTCCTAGGCAACCAATCTGCAGGAATCGTGGCAGCGCTCCTCCAATTGATCGGAATCGTCATGATGACATTCTGTTACACTGGTAATTTGAATACAATGTTCATTATATTTAATATTTTCTTCGGTATATTCGGTTTGGGGGTGGGGGGTGAATATCCTCTTACCGCTGCGTCTGCTGCGGCACATCATGCAGAATCATCTGAGGAAGCACTGCTGGATAGTGAAGAGAGGCACCGGGTTCGTTTGTTGCGTGAAAGGGCACGTAGTGTGCGACGTGGAGAAACAATTTCAATGGCTTTTGCGATGCAGGGAGTAGGAGCTGTAATTGGAAGTGTCTTCCTCCTTTGCTTGCTGTTCTTGAGTAACCAGGATAAGATTGATTGGTGAGTAGTAATCACACTTGCAAATGTTGACGCTTCTAGCTCATGGTGCACTCGCCCTCTAATATCAGACTGAATGGATCTTCCACACAGCTCCGCCGTTGGTCATCGTCCCTCGGGATACAGCGATGAAGCTCTGTCATCAGTCTGGCGTACTTTCTACTTCATTGGTTTCATCTTTGTAGGTGAGTTATTCATTTGCAAAGAGCATTGTCATATTCGTTTTATGATACACTAATTTTGGTGCGGTCTATGCATCTCTTGCAGCTATGGTGCTCATATATCGAGGATTAATTCTAGATGAAGGCAACGGTCACGAAAAACTTGTAGCCCGCAAGCAGAGGAGACTTGAGAAGCTAGGCGAAAGCCCAAGCACGTGGAAGCTACTCAAGTTCTATGCACCTCGCCTCATCGGGACTGGTGGTGCTTGGTTTGCGTGGGATATTGCATTCTATGGACTCAAACTCTTCAGCGGTCCAATCTTCAATGCAATCAATCCTAAAGGTGATTTGGTTACCAATGATATCTCCTCATCAACAATATCTGTGCTCTCGTGGGCTATTATGCAGCTGCTTATGTTATCGACAAACCATCGATTGGAAGGAAGCGACTTCAAGTTGCATCATTCATTATTTGCGCAGTTCTCTTCTTCGTTACTGGGGCAATATTCAACACCGCATCGCCCCAATTGCTCTTGTTCTTGTACTTCTTGAGCAGCTTCTTTGGTCAGCTGGGTCCGAATGTCACAACTTACGTAATGGCCGCCGAAACATATCCCACTGAGCTCCGAGCTACTTGTCACGGTATATCTGCATTTCTTGGTAAAGCCGGAGCACTTACGGCGACGATTGCTTTCAGCCACCTGACATCTCCACAGATTTTCTTTGTATGCGGAGGCACGGGTATCCTCGGAGCTATGTTCACATTCTTCTTCTCAGTTGATCTCACTCATGTATCTCTTGCCGAGCACGATGTTCAAATGGAGTTATTCCTCGAAGGTCGTCTTGATGAGTACAAGGGCAAACTCAACGACAAGAAACACCTCTCTCTGTTTGAAAGAATGACTGGACGACATGGTGAATACGTGAGCGATTGGGCAAATGATTTAATCAGCAATGAACTCACTATGCACGGCAAAGGCGCCAATGAGCTCACTATTCACAACAACCGCATTGAAGAGCAGGCTGACGCGACTTGAAGTTGCAGATAAAAGGTGCAAATATAAAAGGTAGAGAGCTAGCACTAAGGACTCAGCTCATCAAATATATTGTATCCTATTTGCAAGGACGCATCATCTTGATTCAAGACTCAAGACTGCTTTCGAAAGAGATGAAGCGGTGTATCATGTGTAAGATTAGTTCTCGTTCGCCGTTATGTTTCGATTCGATAGCATAATCGAAGAGGAGCGGTGACATTGTTTGCTATGTGAGCATACATTTACGCTGAGAAGTTTGAAATGAAAATGAGAATAGTAGATAGTAACAGTGAATCAAATGTTTTGCGATGATAAGAATTTATGTACCGATAACTCGTCATGTCTACGATAGCATCTTTCTTGCGTAGTGCCCACCACTTAGTAGCCGTCCTGGTTTGATGTACAAATCGTAATACATTCAGTCCGTATCGGGTATGATTATGTTTCTTAATCATTTTGCATCAGCTTTACATAGCAGTTCTTGCCTTTTTAAATGGCCGAGTCTTCTTGAACATATGTTCAGGAGAAGTCGAAAATTCTACCCGTTGATCATCCAAAGGAATCAAATACTCGGCATCATATGCACGTAGAGAGTCAAGTCTTGCCGTTTCTTGTGCTACCAAATGTGACCATTTGCTCAACTTTTCACTAGCCGTCCTCATCGCACTTGCCTTTTGTTCTGCTGTGATATCTGTACGCTGTGTCTGTAAATATGTTTGATACTTGATCAACGCCCTTCGTGCAATCAATTTGTTTTGAGATCTCTGTGGGTAAATTAGCATCTCAATCCCTCGGAGGAAGCCATCTTCTTCGGCAGCAACGTGGCTTCTATTATTATCTTGTTCATCTGTGCAACCTGTTTTGCACATTTTCTGAGTAAACTCATGTGAGAAAGCAATCTCCCTGTTTTCGAGCATGAAATTATCTATGTCATGTTGTGAATAATAAAGTTCTGCTTTCTCCTCTCTTGTCAATGGCTCAACATTAAATTCTTGCACCGATACGGTCGGATGCAACTGAACTCTTTTCTTTGCCTTCATAGAGTTGACTGATGATGGTGTACAGAATGACACGTTTGAGTGCTGGAAAGTCATTTGATCTTTCGTTTGAATGTAAATTGTGAGACCAATGTAAACGAGAACATCATTCATCGGTCGAAGCAAGATAAGATGCAAGATGAGTTGTTTCGTGTGGTCTTGCTTGCTTGGAAACTGCTGCCGACACGTGTAAATAGCAGTACCTGGACGTGGAAAGACTATTTTCAATGCCGTACGTAATGTAATTAGATATTCCATCCGCTACTTTCGCACGATTAAGGTTGCGGTGGTGCTTGTTTTTGTACTATTCCTACTGTAGAATATACCTAT
>JALLBH010000573.1:0-16607 GCA_036940005.1 Skeletonema menzelii
TAACCTGCGCGTATTTGAATACGCGTGAAATCCGGGTATGGTTAGCGGCAGCCAAGTTCGTTTGAGGGCTACTTAATTAGACTGGGGCAAATACAAAAAGCTATTGGGTGAAATTTGTATGTAATTTGTGAGTGCATAATTTTAAGACCTTTTTCTAGAGTGTGGGAGCTAGTTTAATTTCATTCCTTCGGATATTTTGTTTGCCGAGTCTTCTTGGTTTGGCGTTAGGGGGGCTTGCGCTCTTCTTCGCCTCCGAAGAATATGATTTCGTTCGAGGGCTATCTACGCATGTCGGGGAGGTTAAAAGTAAGTGCACGTGATAGGGGTCTCGCCTCGCCTCGTTGCAGAAGGTTGCAGAGGTAGGATGGAGGGAGCGCAGGCACCACGACCCGTTACATACTCTCTTTGAACGAAGAAGGGGCAGGCGAGCTTGATACTAATTCCGACCGTACATCGATACATCGAGGACCTTCTCTTTTTTTGGACCACCGACGGAGACGGATCTAAATGAACCATGTCATGGCCGGGTGCGGTGCGGCCGCACCCGGCAGGGGAGTTGGCCAAGAGTATCAAGCTATATGACGGCTGTGATTGATTATCCAATGTATAGATGAAAAAGAGTAGACAGTGCACAGCCTCATGATTTTTGTCCAGCCGTTGAAAGGTGCGCGATAAAAATCGCTATCTGATAACGGTGAGAGGCTCCCACACAAAGATGATTGCCTTCTTCGCCCAAGGTGTAGTATATGATTTATCGCAGTGCGTATTGGACCAGCTACACTGAGTAAACAACTTTGCATCTAGAGTGTGCGATGGAGCAGTTTATTATACAAGCTAACACAAGCCGGGACAGGAGCAGCAGGGAATAGTGCAAGGCAGTACGATGTACGATCGTGACTCTACAGGCGGCTACGGTATGGAGCGGCGGACTTTCGGCCGGCATAAATGTATTCCGGCGGTTAGATTGTCAGTCTCAATGTCAATAAATCACTCCAGCCAACCATGACACAGCGAACAGCAAAACAGCAACAATATCTGTTGGGGATAATAAAGCAAGGTTCTTCTACCCTTCCATTCAATGTCCAATGTCGACCATACTAGAATGGCCTTTATCTAATCATCACTCAATACACTTGACTGATATATATTGCACCAAGTACTTGGGTCTACTACCCCTACTTTCTAGTGGCTCCTGATGGCAATTATATCAATAAGGAACATGATTGGCTGAGCTTCAACTGAAAATGAAAGTCAGGTGCTTGATTTATGAAGAGAGTAAAACATGATTCATTACAATAAATGACTTTTGTACTCTTTTCGCTTTACTGTCTACATCTCCCTTCTTTGACAACTGCATCTTCTGTATCTACACTATTTGCTGCTCGATTCAACCAACGAGTCGAGTGTCTTTCCTTTGTGAGCTTCGTCCTCATTACTCTTCCTTCAAGATTGAAGCACGAATAGAAGTTAGCTTCACTCTCATAATCTTCATCGTTTTGTTTGAACGGCATCGGCTTCCTCGTCCAATCAAATCTACACAAAAAGCAGTTAGCGGTAAATGACCCCTGGGAAGTAGTATCGCAAATGCCCATTCGATTGTAAACATTTAAACGAAGATTATTTGCGATGTTGCCTTCAAGACGATATTTTTAATGCCTCCAAGGCACAGACACACTCAACACGTGCCCGGCGGTGACAGCCCCAGTAGCAGCGTCGGCGGTAGGATCATGTAGAAGTTTGGATCGTAAGCAATGATACCAATGACCGACCATGTGGTGCTGAGGGCAAGGATGAGTGAAGAGTTCAGAGGAACCAAAGAGAAGGCTGGCGCTACTCGCTTGTATGTGCTCGATCGATGGAGAGATATATGGAGAATGGAGAGTGGTTTCAAAACTTCTTGCTGCCACCTGGACATCAACTCATGTCCGAACAATGTCCAGAATGGTCCCCAACAACATGTCCGTCCTTGGCCAGTGTGCCAGTGCCAGATACATAGAAGAGGATAGAAGGCACTTACCTCTCTAGAGAGAGTACTACTTACAGAAGCTGCACTGCTAAATTTGGACGGAGCGGTATCGTAGGCAACATTTATTGCCGCCCAAGACCCTTGTTGGAGCGACGCCTTGTGGGGATAACTTGCAGAGGAATGAGATCTTTTTCTTTCGCGACAAACAAGATGCTGCGATTGAGAGAACGAATTTTAGTGTAAACGAAATGAACTGCAACTGAAACTGCGTATCGTTACAACTATTTCATGACTATTATGGTATGACGAATGATTGTTCATGCTGGTTAGATACTTTACTCATCCTTTGGGTGGACCATAGCCATACTATTCAAGTTCATTGGAGATTAGTCTATCTTTTGAATCAAGTTGAGGAGCGCTCTTCGCTCCATAAGGCAAAGCTGTAGTATGCAATATCCGCCATGATTACTTCATGACTATCCTATTCATCGTCCTCTTCCTCTTCGCTATTGTCACTGTCGTATTGTTCACCTCGATCACCTTCATGGTCCCTAACTTCAAACGTGTGCGATGGCAATTCGAGGAAAGGAAGAACATTCTTCATCACAATATCGCGAGGCAATGCAAGCTGAAGTGTAGCAGCAACCTCCTCTTCCAACACTTGCTGATGCCATCTTTGGTATCCAATGATTTTGCGGAGAACTGCTCTAATCCACATTCGTATCGCCCGAGTCTTATCCCCATCATCCATAAAATGATGTATACCAGGATATACGTCGGGAAGAAAATGATTGATTGAATTGACTGCTGCATTCATATGATTTCTCCACTCCTCCAATTGTAAAGCGTTAATAGTTTCAGGTACTTCTCCCTCAACTAGATCTACGTGCTTCAAATTATCACACCCCTGGAAGATATTATCCTCAGTAATCAAACCATCTTTCAATGGGATGGTGATTCTTTCAAGAGAGCGGCAGCCAAGGAACGCATACTCTCTGAATGATTCCAGCTTGCTACCAAATTTCACGCTAATCAGGTTACACCCCCAGAATGCTTCCGCCTCAACGATCCTGGTGGATGGCAGGTTGATGCTCCTTAAAGAATCGCACTGACGGAATGCCACCTCTCCAATAATTTCCAGCTTGCCACATTCCACATCCTGTAGGGCTGTACACCAATTAAATGCACCCCTCTCAACAACTTTGACGCCCCGCATGATTACTCGTCTCAAGGAAGGGCAGTCATAGAATCCACATTTTCAATCGTTTCGACTTCATCACGGCAAATTACTTCAACAATCTTAGGATGGCCAAGGAATGCCCGAGCACGTACGAATGTGGTGTCTTTCACGATGACATGTGTTGCGTCATCAGGAATGACTTCCTCGACGGTGTAAATGAGTCTTACTATTTGGTCGCCCTCGGCCGCCATGAGGAGGAACTAATAACAGTAGCAATATCAATATAAAACAAGCCACTCGTCGGCAGAAGATTATTTTTTGTGTTGCTTGCTCTCCGCTGCGCTCGCTCATCAGCAAACTACAACGGCGACATCACGAGATGGTATTTACCTATGAATTCCTACGTTGCTTAGTGCGTAGAAAATCTTTGCCTCACGTAAAAACTCATTTTCATTTTTTATGCCGTCGACAACGTCGTAATAATAATACTGCCGAGCCGCTCTTGCTGCTGCCTGCCGCCTTCCAATGAATCCAAGAGACTATAGTTATTATGAGGCGCATGCGGCCGATGTGAATTTGGACGACATCACTTCTTCCGAGCATAACAAACAAATTCTTCAGTGGCTGCGTGATGGGAAGATCAAAAGCATCGGCGTTAGCAGAAGTGATTGGTCTAGTAATTATTTTTGTTTCAGTAAAGGCGATGATTTGGGCTGGTTGGCATATTTCATCGGCAGAAATGAGTCTTTACGAAAACTCATTATTGCAGGCTTCTCCGAGATTGATGATGAGGGGGGAGGGAGGGAGCAACAAATGATTCATGCCCTCGGTGATGGCATCGCTAGGAGTCGATCAATTCAACATGTTGATCTTTGGAATCTCAGCAATGAAGGGTTTGCTACAATTGCAAGAGTATTGGGCAATTTGACGCAGCTGGAGAGATTTTATTATTACAGTAGCAGATACAGTAGCAACGATCCAATCAATTACTGTGCCACGCTTGGAAATCTGCTCGAATCGGGAGTATGGAATTTGAAGCAGCTATCGCTGCCTCACAGTAACATCGGTGATGCCGGAGTAGCTGCTCTCGCACATGGATTGAGGAGTATCGAATCATCCTTGGAAGTGCTCGACCTGATCTACAATTCCATCGGCAGTGAAGGATTGTCCACTTTGGCAGCAGCGCTGGCCAATTGTACGTGCCTCGAGAGATTGTACCTCTCTTGTAATGACTTTTCCATGGCAGCAGCAGGACTGAGATCTTTATCAGATTGGTTGCAAACAACAGCACTTACATTGGATGAGCTGTGTCTTATCGACTGTGATATTACCGATGAGGGACTGCAAGTGTTGGCAGAGGGGGCGATGGATAATTGCAAAGGTATCGATCTGTCAGAAAATAGTAACATCACGGCATCGGGATGGAGATGTTTGTCAACTTCACTGCAATCCGAACGCTGCCGTTTGGAAGAGCTAGTCCTCGGCGGCGACTTTGGTGATGATTTCGCAGAAGTCTTCGCTTGTAGCTTGGTCGGGAATAAGTCGCTAAAACACTTGCGCATGGATTACTACTCCGGATGGATCTCAATTACTCTCGCAGGGTGGTCTGCTTTCTCCAAAGTACTGTGTGATACTTCCACCATCAACAATACCTATCTCTCAAACCACACCTTACAAGAATTACGGGATTACAATTATGAGACATATTGGGATTACTTCGAAGATGTGGAAGAATGTGAACAAATTATTGGTCGAAATCTTGCCAGCTACCTCCAGCTGAACAAAGCCCATCCTCAACATGCTGCTAGATGCAAGATCCTTATGCACCATTCTCACCTCGACATGGCACCTCTCCTTCAATGGGAGTTGAAGTGTCTTCCTTTGGCGATTGGATGGTTTGAAAGAGCACAGCCGTGTACATCATTACCTATTAGCGATAGATACGAAACTTCTATTTTAGATGAATCGGATGAAGAATTCGAGAGCAGGATCTTGACAGCACTGTATCAATTTATTCGTGGGGCGCCGAAGAAAGTGCTGGAGAGACGCGACGAATTGATTTTGGTAGCGGCTTACGATGACAAGATTGCAATGGTTGAGGAACAAAATAAGAGGCTCCATGAAGATGTGGAACAACGCGACAGAAAGATTGCTCAGCTTGAACAAAGGCTGAGGGAGATTGCGCAGTCGGCGATGGATGCTTTGGCTTTGGAAGGTGAGGAATAGAGTTAGAGTAGACGGAAAATGAGGCATGCCAGTATCAGTATCGATATTAGTGAGCACTTCAAATGCAGTTGGATATAATATATGAGTCCTAGGTTTTCACAAATGAACATTATTCACACCTATGGTACGTTTTCTGACACATACATGTTCAAACAACGCTGATACGGTGTGCTATAATGGCCGATCACTGTACATACATCACGAGTGGCTTCGGTTTAAGTCCACACATCTCAATAATCGATACAGTATCAATCTAACTCGACACTCATTCACTTGTGATCCATTGAGCTCCCAGGTACCATAAGAGGAGGAAGAGTAACTAAGGGAGAAACCGATTTGAGGTTCTACGGGCAATGTACATAGGAATCAGTAACTAAAAAGATCACGAAAGCTTTCTTTTGGCGGGCTTCTCCATCAACCAACGTAAGACGTAAGCCATCGCATGCTACTTAGCATGCAGGACATACATAATCGGGCCAATAGCGTAGAGCAATGATACATCTGCGCCAAGCACTTATCACCACTGCTCTAATCTGCAGCAGCGTAGCCTTCGGGCAGCAAAAATCTGACGAAAAAGTCTGCTCCTCACCCGCATCAGCCGAATGCAGCAGCTCGAAGAATCTAGAAACGAATTTAGAAAAAATCCGTCTCGGTCTCGAATGGTTCACCAACCCCGATCATCTTCCCCTCATAGTCGCCCAAAAACACGGTATATTCAACTCCTTCGGTCTCGACGTTCAATTGATCGAACCATCGGATCACTGGGAGGCTGAAGAGGAAATTTTGGCGGGGCGACTTGACGTCGCGGTAACTGAGCCACTGCACTTGGCTCAAGATGCCGCAAGGGGCAAACCGGTGTTGGGATTTTCGAGATTTTTGCATACCGATGGGGGAGTACTGTATGATGCTGGCAAGGGAGATATCAAGAGGCCTGCGGACATGTGTGGAAAGACGATTTCATATCCTGGCAGGTGAGTGAATAGTGAAGGATGAAATCCATTCTCTTGTGCTCTCAGTGCGTTTGATTTGTGTGCATAACTCTGATATTATGGTGATACATCTACAAACTTCAGTCCAGGACCGGGAGGACCAGCAATAGTCAACACAATGGTCAAAGCCGACGGCAAGCTAGACTGTGACATCGCATCCTACAAAAAGCACAACGGCTCATTCTTCCACACAGATGCACTCCAATCCAACGCCGCTGACGTTGCCACCCTCATCTTTTGGAATTTTGAAATACCCGAGGCCAAAGCAAAGGGAATGAAGGATGCAGCATTCTTCTCACTCAAAGAATGGGGTGTACCCGACTTTTGTCAATTGGTGTTGATGACGACTCCATCTCACTTTGACAAACGGAAGGATGTCTTACGTAAATTAGTCTTGGCAATGAGGCGAGCTACGGGGATAGTCCATCAGCAACCTGCTTTGGCACGTGAGTATTATTATCAACATGTGAACAAGGAGGATGCATCGGAGACACAACAAGCTGTGATTGATGCAACGTTTACTGCAACTCTGCCTGCCTTTCCGAATGATAATATGATGTCGACAGAGTATTATGAGCATTTGATGGGGTGGCTTGTTGAGACGGATCAGGTCGATAGTAATGTGGGAGAGGAGGTTTCTGTTTCTTCGTATTGGACGAATGAAATTTCATGGTAAAGATTTTGGAAGAAGTGTGACTGTTATTTGCAATGATGCTGGAAATAAACACGTTCTTGCTGCAAGTACTCATTTGACGATGTAATGTGTAGATCTGGATTGTTACCAAGACTGCACTTATTCTTCTTTACTCTGTAGTACAAGGCAATAAATGCAACAAACAGATTCGACGTTGATGAAATTGACGCATTTATTATGCATTATCTTCCCAAAAGGAAACGATTCATTATTGCACTTTGCTAAAAGGAGTTTCAACTTGATTTTTCATTTGCTTACCTCCCTCCCTATATTTGAGCCAAATCCAGACGTAATTATAACAATTACTGTTCCCTGGGGGTCCAATCTATACAGCTAGATAATCGTCTTCGTCACTCAGGTATTCCCATTCGGAATCGCCTTGCTCATGGCTCGTAGATGCATAACTAGCACCTACACTCGCATCCCTAAAGCAGTACCTCTCATTCATTATCCTATCTACTATAGCTGTGTCTCTATCACTCAAAGAAAATGCTCCATTTTGTCGGCAATGTGGACATTGCGTCGGGTCGCGTTCGACGAGTTCACCATTTATCATTCTCCATGGATTGGAAAACCATCCCACAAAGCAGTCATGGCAAAAGGCACAAGGACAATTGCTTTCTATCGCACAAGCTACCATTTCATTGACATTGCGTGTCTCGAAGCAAAACACACAGTCAGTTTCAGTTGGACGTTGAGGCTCGACGGGAGGAAGTGCTGGTACTACGACCGCAGCTTGTTCAGCTGCCGCTTCTTCGATTCGTTTCTTTCTCGCCCAATGTGAGGCTGTGACACACCGCAAGCTTCAAACAATTCAACCATATTAGTTTCAGTTTGTCCACAGCACACATGCTTAATTCCTCCTAATCCTCCTTGTTGTATCACTTTGTGCAAACGGCCAATGTAGCATAGCTGCCCCTGTAGCCACGCTTGAGCTCTATCAGTCTTTCCCCTCTACTCTAAGTTGAAACTCCTCTGGTAACTCTTGCTCCTCGAGCCAATCTCCAAACTTGTCTAATCTTTTTTCAGCCTCCTTTTCTTCGTTCTCAGCATCCGCGATTGTATAGTCGGTGATACCATCCCAAAAAGATGCCTCCACCTTTCTACCATCCCCCCTAACCATCCCATTGAACGATTTCACCGCATCACTCGCATCATTCGGCTTGACAAACTTGACAATTACCACACCAGCAGGATGCTTCGAAAATATTGTGATCTTCTCCACACTTCCAATCTTCTCACACTCAGTATGTACCTCTCGCTCCAGTGCCCGTAATCTCGTATCATTCGTGTCGTCATCATTATCATTATTCTCATCATCCTCACCATGTTGTTCCAATTCACGTGGATCAAACATATTCATCAACACAATAATACGCAACCCCTTCAATCCACCAGCAATACGTCCATTCTCACTCTCATCCCACCCCACAGCCTGTATGGCTGCCAATCGTGCCACACGACGTTTGGATTCCGATATAATCCGTCGCTTCTTCCCCCCCTTCCCACCTCCTCCAGATTTGCCCGTGTCAAAGGTAGACCCATGCTGTTCAAACTTGGCACGCTGTACCGATAATATTGCACCATCACGGAATTGAGAATCATCCAAGATTTGTAATGCCAGTTCCACACTTTCGGGACGTGCATAGCATATCGATGCATCACCCTTGAGTTCACCAAGATTGTGACTACTTCGGTCATTACTACTTTGATCTTCCTTTTTGTGTCGATACAATTTAATCTTGGGCTTTAAACTCTCCGGATCAATATCAATAATCCCCACCTTGGAAAAATAGGTGCCTAATTCTTCTTCTGTCGTGTCAAGTGGTAATCCAGTAACGTAGATCCAATTTCGTGCACTTTTGGCGCTGAATTTTGGTTTGTTTCGTTTGCGCTTTTTGTTAGTTACTTTCATGGTGCTATTGTTGTTATTGTTGGATGATGGCACTGCTGCTGCTGCTGCTGCTTGATGACAATCCACTTTATTCTTGCCAGCATTCATAGCCGCCCCCCGTTGCTGCATCATGAGAGCCTCATGTATCCAATTGCCACTACTCTTATCTCGAATGTATCGTGTACCGCCATCACTTTCATATTCTTCTTGATCATCATCGTCATCGTTTGAAGTAGTAGTATTGCTTGCATGAGGAGCAAGATGATCCGTCGATGATAAAAACGCTTCCAATTCATCTGCCACATTCTGTTGTTGTTGTTGCTGCAGCAGTATTTCATTGTTGACATCTTGATTGATGGCATCATCGCCTTCATCGAATGTCATTTGAGCTACAGAATTATTACTAGCATTGCCACCACCCTGACTCTGATGATTGGCATGTAAACTATTTTGGCCATCTTTGAGATTATTTCCAGCAGTAGTCAGAATTGCAGCTCCATCTTCTTCATCACGCTGCTGCTTTTGGCTACCATCACTATGATTTAGCCCCACTGCTCCTGTCGACCAATCAGATGGCATTTGAATTTCCACAACCTCTCGAAACGCCTCCATGGCCAATTGCAAGTTTTTCAGTTGATCAATCTGTACCCACCCCTCTTGCTCATTGCGATAGACTCGCGTGTTTCCCGCAATAATTCCGACCTGCTGCTCATTGCTGCTGCTGCTGCTGCTGCCGTGATGATGTTGATGATATAATTTCGACAAGGCTCGAGTGGAAATTGGTCCTTCAATACTTCTTTCAGCAGGAGAAGATTCTTCATAGTACCACTGAGAACAAGCCTCCCGCAACACATCTACCGTTCCCGCCTCTTTCCAGCCGTCGGAATCGTAGCACTGAGAATTGCAGTCGTAGCCCAAAATGAGGGTGGTCGAATTGATGAACGACGATGCCGCACTGTTCCTCGATGGCGGGCAGAGGAGGCGGCAGAGCTGTGTGCAAGTTAGTGTGCTCGTGGATGGGGAGCCGGTGGTGCGATTTTGGTGGAGAAAGGGCGTGCTGAGGCTGATCTTCATGGCGCCATTTAATAATAATATTATTATGAGAAGAAGATTAGGGCTGAGATGGTGGTATTGGTCGACTTGGCTACAAAGATAGCAGTGAGAGGTGTGTGTTAGCTGCAGCTTGTGTCCGACATGGATCTTGTGCACATTGACATCTAATCGGTGGTTGGAGGTTTTGCTTGGCGGACTTTTTGAGACGGGATCTTTCTCTGGCTTCTAAGATTTCGGGCATGAGCACGTGCCCGCCACACACACCACATAAACCTCGCTGTTTTGGAAAAGAACATACAAAACAGCGAGGTTTATGTGGTGTGTGTGGCGGGCACGTGCGCATGCCCATCGTAAATCTGGCCAAAAGAGGGAGGAGGAAGACGGGTACCTCCTGCATCCTGCATGCCTTGGCTGAGCTGCCGTCGCAACAGTTTCCAACAAAAGTTGTACAACCGAGCAAGATGATGAACAACTCATACTATGTACGGCTGATTGATGTCATGTGGCCAGCCTCTGAGTTGATGTCTCAGCATAGTGAACAGCCAACGACATAAACAGATTTCCGGAAAGATTGAAACCCTTTGAACACAACATTATACCATGAACTGTATAAAATCTCTCACGAGAAGTTTACGCAACAAATGCTTAATTTTGAGCATGATTGGGTCCTTCTGCGAAATGGGTAAGTTCTGCTTCCACGAAGAATGAGATTACAAGAGTCACTTTTCATGCTCTCAAATTGTATTACAGAGACGGACTACTCAGCAAGAATGATTTTGCCGCGGCTCTTCGTGCACACCAGGCTCGGACATCGGATTCTATCGCTCGAGGCTTTTTACAGCATGGTGTAGCTGGATGTCAAGGTTTCCTGTCTCTGGCGCGAAGCAAGAAAAAGTTTTGCTTGATCGACGCCACAATCTCAAGATCAAGAGCTCTCCTCCTAAAGCAAGGTTATCCCTATAATCAAATACAGAAAGCTCTCTGAGCAGAGTCGACATTAATGACCAGGTCAAAATTGGCCACTGCACTTCAATCTATGGCTCCACGGGGGAGGCCAAAGTGGATCGTCAAAGTCAAACAACTGTATTTTCCGTGAATCGTCTTCGCCTTCGCAACTGGGAGGAGCTTTGTGATGAAAATGACCGTATCCTTGTGGATTACACACGAATGATATCATCCTTCAAGGTTTATTACACCTTCTTTATGATTGCTACTGTATTCATTGGGGTTGTCTTTCTTCTAACTTCATTTTTTGACTTTTATACAACTGGAACTCTCTCCATGTACATGCCAGCTGTTTATCTCCCTCTATTTTTTGGTTTCGTTTATTTTGCTTTCAAAGAAAGCTCTATTTGGGAGAGAGTGAAAGGCGTTTGTACGGCAAAGAGCGTCAATGGAGTTCGTTACGAGCTGTTGTTTGAGAGGTATGGGAAAGTGAAAACTCGCTACATCATGGTTCATTTGTTGGACGAAGAAGAGGGGCAGAATGAACAGGCCTTGAATTCCATACCAGCAGCGCCAGTAGGAACCTCGAACCAATCCAACTATGACTTGGACTCAAGCTCAAGTAGCAGTAGCCCTCATCCCACTGTGCCTGCTGCTGATGCGACTGCAAATGGGGGAATGTCACTCTTTGATCAATTGAGATCATAAATTATTAGGAAGCGAGGTCCGCCGCTCTTTAGGCTGGATCTGGTTAAATCTAACAGAAGAACGGGTATCTTTAACTCTTTTACACAATTACCTCGCAGATGCGGTTTATCTTCTCCGATCTGAATAGAGAACATACTATCCAGCACCATATAGATCCAAATACTGAGCTATTTTCATTCCGTACTTTGATTCCCATCTCTTGCATCTATCATATGAGTCATCATTCCAATCATCGTTAAATACTTCTGTGTGAATTTCGTCGTCTCCCGTGGGGATACAGCGTGCCGGTGGTGGGCGTGGAGGCTTCGACACAACTGTATTAGTGCTGGGTTGTTGCTGTTGAGGAAGATTCTGAACTGGAGGCTGGAAATTATTCTGTTCCATTGGCTGTTGAGGTTGCACGAATTGCTGTGGCGGTGTGATAGGTTGTTGTTGCTGCTGCGTCTGAGAGAAACCTACTTGCTGCGTGTACTGAGGTGGCGGCAACGCCTGCACATTCTGTTGCTGAATGGGCTGTTGCTGCGTTGGAGGCCGGAAATCATTTTGTGACTGAAAGTTATTCTGCTGCTGAGGTAGGACGAATTCGTTCTGCTGCTGGGGACTTTGTTGTGGCGGCATTGGCTGCATATTGGGCTGATTTTGAATGTTCTGTTGCACTGGGGGCTGGGAAAAATTCTGCTGCAGCGGTTGAAAGTATTCGTTCTGCTGAATATTATTCTGTTGTTGTTGCACTTGTTGAGCTGGTTGTGGTCGTAAATCAGCCTGATCCTGTTGCATTGGTGGCACTGGCACAGAAGACTGAGGTTTCTGCTGCTGGGGACTTTGTTGCTGTGGTCGAAGTGAAGATTGCTGCAAATCCAAGTCTTGTTGTTGCTGCTGCTGCTGCGAAGAAGGCTGGGGTTGAAATTCATTCTGCATTTGAGTGTTGTCCGGTTGCTGAGGTATTTGCTGCTGTGGACGAAGAGAGGATTGCTGCGAATCAAGGTCCTGCTGCTGCATTTGTGAAGAAGGCCCCTGGCCAAGGAAATCATCTTGATAGTAATCATCCTCCTGTTGCTGCTGTATTTGCTGCTGTGAAGAAGGCCCCTGTCCAAGGAAATCATCTTGATAGTAATCATCCTCCTGTTGCTGCTGCATTTGCTGCTGTGAAGAAGGTTGAGCTTGCAAATCATTCTTCTCGTCGTCAACTGATTGTTGCTGCGCGGAGAACATAGTCCCCGAGCTAACAGCAGCCACTTCACATTGTTGGACCAAGTTGCAAAGATTATTTGTGCTGCTGCGACATGACTTTTCGTCGGAAGATTCAAAGCAACAAAACCAATCTCTGCATGCATGGAAGCAATCTGGAGAAGTCTTCACCTTACAATTTTTGTTGATGACTTGCTTTATCTGTAACTTTTGTTCCTCGTTGAGCTGAATAGCTGCGACGGTATTGTGTGGATCAGAATTATTATCACCCATTTGATGGTTGTCATAATACACAACTCCATTCGCTTTTCCTTCTTCGGTCGCAATTACATTCAATATTTCACATGCAGCGTAGGCTGGACAGTTCTTGTCCGGGTCACTTCTGCAGTTGAAATCTGTATGGGTAAAACAGCAATGGTGGGATGAGCAGACCGCATCGCATTCTTGCTTTCCCGACGGAGTATTAACATTGGATTCCGCACAGGCTGCTCCAATCGCCTGCGAGCCGATCTTAATTTCCTCGTGAGTGGTAGTGCCGTCACTGTTGGAGTCAAGAGCGTCGGTGCCAATATCGAGCGTCAATACCTCACAGCTTGCATACGTTGAACACATTTTGTCCGGGTCAGTTCGACAGCTCTTCTTCGGAACCAGATCGAAGCAGCAGTGATGGTCTTTGCACAAAGTTTCGCAGTGATTTCGCCCATCCAATGTCTTTATCAAGGACTCAGTGCAGACATTCTCAACAGAAAATGAGCCAACATGGGCTTCCGCTTGGGTAGTAGTAGACTGACCACCAGGGTTCCAGAAGATAGCATCGCCGCCATAAGGGTCACTATCTCCCTTTTCATCGTCGTCGTAGTACATCACGAAATCATCATTATAATCCTCGAATTCATCGCCAAAGCCCCCATCTAACGATACGACATCATCTAATGCTTCCCCTTTCTGTACTTGATCTTTGGTTTCGCTTGGTTGCACCTCCCCTTCAAAACTATCAACCAGCACCTCACACCCACCATAAACTCCACAATTCTTCGATTCATCTCCGCTGCAGCTGTATCCATCCTCAATCGTATCAAAGCAACACAAATGATTCTTGCAAAGCTTTTCACACTTTCTTCGACCATTGGCGGAATGTAACTTGGTTGCCTCACAGTGCTGATTAATCGATTCAGCAAGTTTGAACAATTCTGCCCCCTCATCGCCAAGCACTTTCAATGTCTCAATATCCTCATCAATGGTGGGAGGAATATAAATACCAATCAACACACTACTAAGCGCTGTAATGGCAATAAGAATGAATATTGCACCACATCGTCGTAACGTCTTCATTCCAGGCCGGTAAAAAAGGGAGTTGGTAGTAACGATATCGTCGTAGAAAAAGTCACCACCATCCTCGGTAACAAAGGGAGTCATACTCCCTCGACGACCGGCTGGGACGAAACGACCGAATGGATTGAAACGACGTTTTCCACCACCACCACCAACACCATAATTATTCCCATTTCCATTCCCATAATGATAATCACCCTTACCATCCCCCCCTCCCCTCTTTCTCATTCTACCATTATCACCATTCACAATGTTGGATCCAATAACCTTCCCCAAATTCCCCATTCCAATCCAACTGTCCATAGTTTCTTGACTTTTCACACTACGAATATCCGAATCATCGTATGGGTCCCTTTCTTCTTCGTCTTCCTCCTGTTCATCCGAAACGTCATTGAGTCTAACCTGTTGATGAGGGTACTGCTGCTGCTGACCAATCTTGGTAAGTTCCGTACTATCACTCCCATTACTATGTCTTCGTCCCTGTGCCACACCCTCACTCCCATTACTATTCCTCCGTGTGAATGAAGAACTCAGCACGGTCCACATGGATTCACTTTCGGTAGATAAACGTCGACTCCATATGGAATCGATGGATGCTTTTCTGTAGATTGGTCGGCGCGGTGGTCGTCGTTTGTTTTTGTTGTTGTTGTTGGGTGATGTAGATGAGGATGCTGCTGGTCCATCAGTTTCAGTATGGAGACGCAAATCGTAATGCTGTTCTTCATCTACTTCTTCCCGACCTGCCTTTTCATCATCATTGTGATGTTGTTGTTCTACACGATCACTATAACTCACTGGAGGTGGTGTTGGTGTAGAAGCACCATCCTTATTCTCCACCACCCGATCCTTGATCTGACCAACCAAACTGGTAAACGAACTACGAATATTGTGATAATGAGGTACATCAATCAAACGTTGATGCATGTTGTGGTGCTGTTGACTCTCTTCATCATTTTCAAATTCTTCTTCTTCTACAGCAGCGACCTGTTGATACTGCTGTTTCAGTTTGGTCAAGTGAGGATTACTGTAACTCTTGATCAACCGTTCTTTGTTAGCCTCTTCTTTACCATCATGACTATTACTACCATGATCACTATCATCATTATCATGATGATTCTTATGATTTCCCACCCCATAATTCAACACTGCCGAAATAAAACTCTTATGGTCACCAGTACCACCCACTGTTGACTTGTCAGATTTTGATTTGAAACTCCCCCCAGCAGATGTCGCTAGCGAAGCCAGTGAAGATAGAGCTGATGCATTATCTGGTATATGGTAAACGTTGCTCCCATTACTGCTGCTCTTGTTGTCGCAATCGCTTCCCTTGTCGCTGCCGTTCCCATTGTCGGCGACGAGATTATTTATGGCGCCATTGCTATTCGTAGTGTTGCTGACCTGACGATCTCGTAGTAAATTGGAGATTGGATGATGTGCCTCGTTGCCACCCATTGCCGTGCCGTACTGAAGATGATCACTGCTGTTGATATTATTTTGCATCGAATTGCTAATACTAGTAGTATTAGTAGTGTCATCAAGCCCGCCATTCTTATCCTCAGCTGCGGCGGTGACAGCAAGTTGAATCAATTCCGTCGAGCCAATCGAATTTGACCGACTATGAGATCGACGATTGACTTTTGGCACCACTCCTTCGGAATCGCTCGATGATTCATCGTCCTCTTCGCTATGATGTGGATCATTCTTATTATTCGAAGCAGGAGCTCCCCCCGCCACAGCCATCATTTGCTGCTGCTGTCGTTGTTGTCGCAGCCTTCGCTCCGTTTTTCTCTGCAATCTCAAAATCGCCTCGACGTGATCGCCAGTCATGACGGTATCGTTGCCGTAGGTGTTTGCTGTGCCCGTTGAGCGACGGAGGAGAGATTCAGTGGAGGACTCATCATCGTCGTCGTCGTTCGAGGAGGTGGCGGAAGGGCGACGATTATTGCGGTAATCGTATGCCGACAAATTTAGTTCTTTCGGCATCTTGGAGGAGGAAGAAAAATCGACTGGTGTGGTGGTGGTGCTAACTGCTGCATGTATTATTGGCCGACAGGAGCAAGATACCTAACCTATCTACTTATGGGCGTTTTGTCTGCGATGGCTACCAATGGTCGATAAGTCGATAAAAGTAAATAAGTAGTTGTGTCCATCTTCACGCATAGGTATGTCCTCATGGTCATGCGAACAACTAACTGGCGGTCATTACGTTACGTAATAACGTTACGTGTTAGGGTTACGAGTTCCCTCGCTAGCTTGCGAAATGTTTGAGATGGGCATCTTTTATCCCTATTCTAGATTCTAGGTATTGTAGGTACATAGGCTATCGCTCTAGAGGTAGGCTAAATAGCTCTCTCTCTCTCTCTCTCTCTCTCTCTCTCGGCATTTTTTTCGGGCTGTGGGGTTCAACAAATTTGGGGGCGAAAAAAGGGGAG
>JALLBH010000574.1:0-16489 GCA_036940005.1 Skeletonema menzelii
CGCCCCTCCTCCGCCCTACGCCCCTCCTTCGCCCCTCCTTCGCCCCTCCTTCGCCCCACGCGGCCCCACCCTCGCCCCGCCCCCGCCCCCGCCCCCCCTCCCCCTCATCAAGGCCGAGCGTAGCAAATCGGTTGAGGATGTTCTGAAGATGCGAAGAGCCAACCAGCAATCAAATAGTGATCGTGGATATGACGTGATGACATTACCTGATGGCAAGCAAACTGTTGTATTCACAAAAAAGGAGTTTCGAATTGATCAGCAAGGTACTGTGATCAAGGAATCTACACAACTGAAAAAGTCGAGTGGTTGTATCAGCAGTGTTGGCAGACGCAAAAGATAAGGGGTAGAAATGTCTTTTCCAATGTAAGTATGGACTTAAGACTTGGGCAGTGTTATCACACTCACGTCTCACTTCCATACAATAACCCTGCCTGGTGCACGACCGACTTCAAGAATATGCCGCTAACTAAAGGTGATATATTTTCCCAATGCAATAGCAGACGATGTAATATCTACCACACCTTTCGGGATGTACAAAGATTTCCCCTTATGGATACATTGCAATTAGCCGACCGAGATATATACTTGACCTGTTTTTTGGAGAGCTGGAAAGACGAATAGAGTAAGAGTTTCTCCTGCTGATGCTCATCATACGAGCTAGTAATTGTTAGCTTGTTAAAACTGAAGGAATGTATGGTGCTTGCCCTTGCGTGGTTTATGTTGATTCTTGATGATAATAATTTCACCAAGTGATGCGTCTCTCCTTCCTGGCGGTGAGAATAATCTCTGCCTTCTTTGATTGTTCCGGCAAGTTCAAACATGACGACTTCAATTTGTGACGTACGCTCCATTAGAAGCCTGGTATGCTCAGATTGCAGCGTTTCATTATTGCTCATTATCTGACCCATCGGCGTATTGCGTCTGTTTGCATCTACCGCGAGAATAGGAAGCTCCGTTATAGTTATGATCGATGAAGAGTGACCATCAATATAGAATATAGTCCTAAGTTGTCGCCATCCCGGTTGTGGTTTTGTAACAACTGAGCAAAACCTAGATATCTTTTCTTTGGTCTCTAAGTAACTGATTGATTATCAATGACGCCAATTGATAGGTACTTAGCTTGAGTTGCTTATCACTTTCTCTTCCACAAAGAGAAAGCGCACTTGTGGCTGAATCCAACATCAAGATTCTTCTTCCATGATTAATTCTTTGAGATACACTCATCACTCATATTTGTGCATATATCCAAGCTTTCTCGAAGTCTGTACGCCAGTTTATTTCATTTAATTGAATTTTTATAGAAATATTTGAGAGATAAAACTCTTCTTTGAATTAGTAGTGGGACAAGCTGACGTGCGTGCTCAATTGTATCTAATTCCACCGTACATATTTCTCCTTACGATGAGCTCGGGTTTGAGCAGGGCGACTGGTTTTTTCCCAAGATGATGCAAACGTTTCCTCACTACCGGCCCATAATAGATGAGCAGTGAGAACAGCAACACGAGCTACCCAATGGAAAACCTTGTTACAGCCCTTGCGGCAGCCAACGACGGCGATGGTGGTGTTGTCGTTGCCCCTCCTCCTACCAAGAAGGTTCGCACAGGCGGCAGGAGCAATAAGAGAGCGGACATTCCACGAGAGGAACGACTTGCACAGAATCGCAAAGCGGCCATTGAGTCAAGACGTCGTAAGAAGGTGATGGTAGGTCGGACTTGGCCACTGGAAATGTCTCGCCATTTACTGCTGACTGCAATGAGCATGGCTGTGATTTGTAGTTGCAGAGCGTTGCCTGCGTGTGTTTCTTTTCATCTTCTTCCTAACATAATGTGCACATGTTTGTCGTCGTTTTTTTTCATTCAAATGGGTATGTAGGTCGATGAACTACAGAGGAGCGTCTACTTCTACACCAAGGCCAACACCGACCTCAAGGCCAAAAATGCTGACCTGGAGCGACAGCTTTTGATGGCAAAGCAAGTTATCCTCTTCAATAAGGAGAAGGCCGACTCCAACTCCAAGACAGTAAGTGTGAAACCAGCGGCACCTGATATGTGCGATACATTTCCTATGACTATGATGGACATGTCCGCCTTTGCTGCCGCTTCCTCCATTGGGAACAATCCCAAACACGATGTTGAGAACGATGCAATGCAGGCTCAATTTGCCGCTACTCAAGCGCTGTACGCATCTATGGGCTATCCTTCTACAGCTGCAAGAGCTGCGGCTTCTACATACGTCTCTGTTTCTGCTTCAGAAGTCAAGGAGTCAACTAAAACCACCACTCCTCCTTTTTCTGCTTCTGCATCAACTGAGTTGCAAAATAATCCTTTCGCCAACTTCTTAGGCATGCCCAGTTTCGAATCTGCAATGAAATCAATAAGAGCCAGTTCTCCTGACTTCACCAGGACTAGCTGCATGGACATGGACAGAATTGAAGAATTGAATCAATTTGCAATGCAGCAAGCAGCAGCAGCCAATGTAGCAGCAGCTGCCGCCACAGCGGCCATCAAAGCCGCCGAATACCACCGTCAAATGAAAGGATCTGCTTCTAAAGCCACGCCCACGCCCACGCCCATGCCCATGTTCTTTCCAATTCCCCAATTTCATGGATTTCAAGCTCCATAGTTGTATTATTCTTAAGTATTGTAGTAGGATGTCACATAAGTGGCTTTGTATAGTTGAAGATTACTTTTTACTCCATGTTAGCCTTTTGAATCGCTTCATAGGTCGGCACAGCTTGCTTCACAACCTTAACAGTGTGTACTCGTAAATATTACAGGAATCGCATATTTCTTCTTTGCTTTGTGAATCGATACCGAACAGCAGCAATTATTGCTCCAAAATCTCGTTCTGCTGAATCAGTCTCTCTAGTGAGTGTCGTGGATGATGGATGTCTCGTACCTATTCATGTAAAATCAAGAGGTTCAATGGTAGCCACGAGCCCCTGACGTAGTATTGCTCCACAATATTTTTCCGCTTGCTTCTTGCTACAGACAGTTAACGGTACCATCCCCTCCTCACGGGCACGAATGCAGATCTCAAAGGCGGCTTTGCGCGAGATTGGAAAAACTTTTGCCAATGCCCGTGCCACATGTCCCGGGAGGTACTCAGTGTCATGGAAGATCACTTGCCACATCTCTTCCGGTTCCTCTTGTTTCTTCTCAGTCTTCTTCCTAACAAGCGTTTGCAGTCGATTTTTTGCACGACGAAATACGCTCTTCATATTTTGCAGCTCCACAATATCTGCAGTAGGGCTTCGCGGTCTCCTCGCCACGGACCACTGGGAATGAGATAATATTTGACGAAGAGGCGGCAGAGACAATGTCGAATAGGACACCGCTTCATGGAAACAAAGCAGCACGTAGCAGGAGGAGAGAATCGTTGCGATGGATTTCATCGTGCTGATGTATTTTGAGAGGAAGGGGTGATGATTGGTGACAAAATTCGATACTAATTCCTACGATAAGAATTGCAATCAATAGCAACAGCGTCGCAAGCAACAAGCAATCAAGATCATGAGTTGTAGCCTCAAAAGTAACAGACTGGATGTTCATCAATAGCATACAATAACAATAGTCATGCTCTTCAAACATTTACTTTTTACTCTGACAATTCCATCTGCCCGGTGGTGGTGCTTCCGTGACCGAAAATACTCCCAACAGCAATCTCCGTGGAGCGATCACTCTTGCAAGTGATGCAAAATCATCAGCAGAAGCAGATTCCAATCATCCAACTCCTAATGGCGATCTCGTCGGCACAGCACCACAGGGAGGTGCATTTGAGAACTCATGCCTTCACGGGAGATATTCGTATTCTAACTTTGGCGAAAACTTTGCAAGCATGTCAGTAGCTCTTTTTGATGGCAAGGGACAGATTTCTGAAATGGGCTCGATCATAACAAATAGAGCTGGCCCTGATGGAGTAGCCCGTCAAGATGTATCTCGTCCATTTATTTCTGGATCGTATGAAGTTCATCCAAACGGAAGGGGTGTTATCAATTTTATCCTTGATGTAGATGGTCGCAAGGCACCAAATACAATGGAGTTTGTGGTTACGCAGACATTCGGTGGTGGTTGCGAGATAACTGCTATGGATAGCTTCGGTTCTGCAAGAAGTGAGAGTAGGTTCATTCAAAATAATCTGGTTGCTCCACGCTGGAGTAAAATTGCGAACTTTTAAACATGTGTGATGTGTGTGAGAGAGGGATACTGGAAATGATTTTGCTGTACACGAACACGAATACTGTGTTTTAAACAATGTAACCATCATGAATAGCCAGCTGCTTTCTAAAGAATTGCTCTAAACTTTGGAATAGCACAATGTAGTCTGCGTTGTTGCTGCTAATCATTTCGTAGCGCTTATCCTACCTTGAACGCAGATAATTCAAAAACTCTTTTGCCTTTCTCTTGGAAATTTCCGTTGTATTATTTGCAGCTGGTGTTCATGTAAGTCACAAGGAACAAGATCACAATGCAACATAGATATGTACTAAAATACTGTCTCAAAGAAAGATAACCTATCACGTCAACAACATGCATATTATACACATTAATAGATGTATGAACGTCATCTCCTTCCATCTTCCATCTCTCTCTCTCTCCACCTAAGTTGCCAGACTAACATACTATTCTCTCTATATCCAACAACTCCAACCAAAAAAGGAAGAAAATCACACATCCGGACCATAATTGGCACAATTGACAAACTTGCCCAAAAATGTACTATCCATCTCTTTCGCCCTAGCCTTCTTACTCTTACCACCACCAGGAGAAGAACCACCACCACGCAACAAATCCTTCTTATTGTCAGTCAACTGCCCATCATCTTCAACTGTAGTGTCCAATCCACAAAAGTACATTCCACAGAATTGAATGTCTTCAATGATGGCTTTGAATATGGATCGTTTGGTTTCAGTTGGTTTGTTCCCTTTGGTACTGTTGTTGCTGCGTTGTTGTTGTTGTTGTTGTTTGTACTTGCCAGAGGTGGATTCAACTGAAGTTAACCCTCCACCACTATTGGTAGCAGAAGTGGAGACAGTACTGATGGTATTGTTGTTACTACTGCTCTGTTTTTGGAGTGGTGCATCTGCAGTGGTAGTATTTGTAGAATGTTGTAACTGCTGCTGCTGTTGTTGTTCCCTTGATGAATGATTCGTTGGACTAGAAGGACGAGGACGCAATGATGGTACCATCACCCCCTTCCCATCATACTGTTGACGGTGCTGTATAATATCTCCATCTTCATCCTTTTCCAACAATAATGAATTAATAAAATCCATCCCATTCCCATCACCACCACCTTGATCATCATGACCATCTATCCCCTCACTAATTTCCGAAATGACACTTTGATCACATCGTTCGTGTATTTCGCCTGTAAATACATTCATTCGATTACCATTGACATGATGATGGTGTGGTCCATCACGTAACAAGTCATCATCCAATAATAAATTATCAATCTCTGACAATACGTTGTTCGATGATGCTCCTCCATTACTTGTACCCAATACACCCAATATCCCACCACCATCATCATCAATAAGATGATTTGAATGATTCCCCTCCATAAAGTTCCAACTAACATTGGAACTCATCCCCGTCCGTTCGGTGGTAACTGTGACTCGATCAAAACTAAATTCGGATACTTCCGAAAAGTATCCAGAGGCAGCGGTACGGTCACTGGATAGACCGTAGGTTGTGTAGAGATTATTGTTGTTGTCTCCGTAGGATAATGATGAAATTGGTTGATTATTATTGGTGGAGGTGGTGGTAGTAGCGGTAAGATTGGAATAGGGATTGGGTGGCTGTGGTTGTTGTTTAGTATTGTTGGTCCAAGTTTTTCTCATCCCCGAATGACTTTTGGGTGAGGGGGAATCGTCAAATAGAGTGAATTCAAATCTGGGACTTTGACTCCCAGAAATATTATTGCCATTTGACAATGACGGCGGTGCTGCTGAGGATGAGGAGGGTTTTGGTGAACTACAATTGGCAGTATGACCAATCATGTTGTTGTGGTGATTATTATCCCCATATTGCAATCGAGTGGGTGAAAAGCTGCCACTGCCAACACTCAAACTGGCCGTGGTGGCAGTTGTTCCCGATTGATCGCCCATGCTCTTATTGAGTGGGCTGTCATCACCATTGTTGGTGTGATGATGCAAGGACCGAGTTGATGGGACTGGACTTGCCGGCCGTTGTTGTTGTTGCTGTTGCTGACTTTTACCTTTATTCATGAAACGAGATTTAAAGAGGGTGCGGCTCTTTTTGGACGAATTCTTCTTCAAAGAGGACGAGGAAACAACAATAGCAGCAGCAGCAGCAGCATCTCCTTCTCTATTGCTGCTGTTGCTGAGACCTTCGGTGCTTCCACCGCCATGATGGCTGAAATTATCAAAGTCAAAGTGAGGTGTTGGATCCGGAAAGTCGAATACGAGGGAGTCCGCCATCTTTTTTTATTGCTTGCTGTCGGTTATATATGGCTTAAAATGCCGTCTGCTAGGGCTATATAGTTATATATAGTAGCCTCTGCGTTGCTCAATTATATAATTGATTCAAGGGCGGAGGAACAATGACCCGATCACTGATAAATCAAACTAATATCGATTGAAATGTGAAGCCACGTGACACGTGTGATAGGGTTCGCAGCGGTAGAGTGACTGATATGGATGGATAGTTGCCCAATAAAGGCAATAATTATACTCGATCGAGACCCTCTCTCTCTCTAGGCGTTGTTATCGCAGAGAGCGTTGGACCATTCAATGTCGGCAGCAGCTCAATGAATCAACGACGTCATCGTGCTACGTGAACGTGCGGTTGCTGTCCACACTTCTTGTCTTTTTTTGTGCGGAGTTGATTGTTGGGAGAAGCCGTCACACCAAAATCAAATTCCTGTCCATGAACACCGTGGCACCATTAGTGGGGCAGGTAACATTATCCCCCGTTTGTATTTGAAAATATTCTAATGAGACTCAAGCTTACGGCCCCTAAAAGAGGGCTACCACAAAGTTTAGCCCGGTAACAAATTTGGCCAAGACTGAATTTTGAAGAAAGGATTCAACTTTGCCGCCGTCCAACCGTTACGAGAAAGTCAATTATCCTCTCTAAAAATTGGCCAATTTAAGGGTTATTGGATAGCCACGTCACCCGTCTCACGTCGATCGAAGTACAATATTGTACACGCGTCCTTCGAGCGGCATGCCTCTCCGATCGATCGATGTGAAAACGATAACGCAAGCTGAACCAGTTTAGATTTGTGTTGGCCAAACCTACCTGTGTATTAGGCTGTAAGTTCGATTGCTTTCCTCAGGTGCTGGCAACAGCAAAAAATTCATCGTCGATTCCTACCTACTTCAAACATAAAATAAGTGATCAGATCACAAATAATGGTCAGACTTCCCCAGAATAGCCAACGAGCCGATAATTTTATCTATTGGGAATATTCAGAAGAAGAATCTTATTTTGTATTTGGTTCTTTCATGACGCTGTTGGGGTTCATCTTTTCGATTTTGTCCATGCTATCATGCAGCTTTGCCATTGTGAATTGGGCAGTGGATGGTAAAAAGTATGCCCTTGGTATTGGACTCTTTAGATGGTATAATACCAGCTGCCGGGCATATAATCAGGATTCTATAGATTCCATAGAATTTGTGTTCGCTGATAGAGCTGCTAAGGGATTGTCTGCCGCAGCGGTGGCGTTTGGAGGGTTGTGGGCATTGATCGTTCTTGTCATCATTATTGCCAGTTTGGGTTGCTGCGTCAAACGGGGATGTTGCCCTCGATTCAATCTCAATTCGACATCACATGTCACCTTCTTTGTTCTGTCGGGGTTGACGTTTTCGTCGTCCATTCTGCAAATATGCACGCTTACATATTTCAAAAATGATGTTTGCAATACTGAGGGATTAAATTGTACCATGGGATTGGGAGCACATTATGCGATTGCTTCGTTCTTCTTGTACCTAATTGGGTGTTTTGTGTATGTCTACATGGCTAGAGCAAGGCTTCGATTGGCGAAAGCTGGTCGCGGGGTGTCGGAGCAAATTCGCGGGGTGTTGGAGGAAAGTTTGCTGGGCATCGGTCCGGTTTAAGATGCAAGATATGGTATGCAAAGAGAAACATTCACTTGCTAGTCAATTCATTGATAAATAATGTTGCGTTATATTCGTGAGTTTTCATAGCAGCAGCCACATTGTGTATGACCCCTCGTCTATTTATTGCCCATGAACTGGCTTACGAGACTCATGACTGTGCTCATGTCATTCTCTGCAACCTCCTTGCCTCCACTCAAAGTAGTATCATCACCAGCAATGCGTTGACTAGAAGATACAAATGCTTTATCTTCAAGGCCTACATTTTCACACCCTTTCAATAGCTCAAGTTTCTCAAAGTCAACACCAAGCGATTCCTCAAATTGCTTGACTGTTCGCTCAGTCCCGAGACCCCTTCCCATGCCACGAAGTTGCATTCGGACTACATTCAATGAAGCTTCTCTACCCCTTGTTGGACCATTCGCATCGATAGAAGCGTCACCACCATTATCACTATTTGCACCTTGTTTTTCCCTCAACGGGTTGCGCTTCCACTTGTGGTAACAAACCGTCTCAGGAGGTGCAAAGAGGTCAACGCCATTTGTAAACAGGCGTACAGCCATGGATATTTCTTCTCCAAAGAATAGCCCGTGAAGCTTTCCATCATAAGGGCATAACTCTAGCAGTGAAGAGTGGGAGAAGTTGAATCCTGCTGCGAATAGCAGGCAGGGAATGTTGCTGTTATCCTGATTGCTACCAGTAACATTATTCATAAACCGACCCTTCTGTCGCAACATCCCATCCTTGTCATCAAACTTCCACGGTACAAGAATCGTCCCAAGAGTCTCAGCGTGGGAACCTGGGCCATGTGGAGGATCATAATTGGGCGGGTAGGTGGTCAACACTGACATGGATGGTTCTTGGCATTGATTCAACTGATGGATGAGGTAATCATCCCAGCCAGGTCGAAAGCGCATGTGCGAATCAATTTGAAGTATGTATTGTTCTCCACGATGGAGGGATTGGGCAAGATGCCGTGCGTAGCATGGTCCTGTGGCATGACGATGGTCAATGGTGATTGTTCGAAGATTTGTCTGCTGATTCCATCGGTACTTTTTGAAGCATGATGCATGGTTATTCCCACTTGTAAATTGTTCAATTTCTTCATTGGAAGAAGTATCAATCTGGAACACGACCCCGATGTAGATCCTTTGTGGATTGTTCGAAGTCTCGATCAATGATTTGATTGTAGGAAATGTTTCAATGTCACGATAGGATGGAATGGCAACAAATATGGTAGCTTCTTTTTGCTGTTGATTGATTGACTCTGCGATTGGCAGTGGTGGAGGGAGGACATTGTCGAAGATAGTGATTGCTCCTCCACTACCGCTTTTTGCACTGTCTTTCCCAAGCGATACTACCAGCTTATCGTTGCCTTTTCGGACTTGTCGGCCATAGAGCCAAACTGTTATTGCAATTCTATCGCGTCGTTTACTCGGCATAACCTCATGCTCCATCACATCTGAACGAAATACCACCATTCTGCCCGAGTGGGGTGTTACATCAAAATAACCATGATTGTTGTTTGCTTCTTCGCTAGCATCATCATTTTTTTCCGGTAAAAACATGCGTAGAGCACCCCCATCTAACTGATCATCCCAATCAGATGGAGTTAAATAGTATACAAATGTCAATAATCGCTGCATCTTCCCCACTTCATCGTCTGAGTTGCTGTGATTGCCCTCTTGCGTACATGTCATCCCTCGATCGCAATGTCGTGGATATCCAGATTTACCATCCCCACTATATGTGGCTAGCTGCACAGATGTTTGACTTGTATCAAATTCAAAGTGCTGCTGAAACAACCAATCATCTTTGGTGACTGTGCTTTCAATGCAGCTTATAAAACGGTGTAGAAATGGATAATTTACTGAAAAATCTGATCGAGATCGCTCCTCTCTTGATATGAAGGCTGATTCATCCCCTCGAACGCTGTCAAGAAACCCCCCCAAGAAAGATTGCAGGTTGACATCTAACGCGGTACGGGCTGGAACTAGCCGTCCTTTCCTCTTTGCCTTGTTGTCACCACATCTTTCGTCATCACCGCCGATCCAGCCATTGGTGCGTAATTCATTCAGTAGATTCAGCGGAAATGAAGCTTCCAATGCATGATCGATAATGTCATATCCAGTCCCGCAGTTGTGGAAGAGAAGATGCTCCGTTTTGGGTGTCCAGCCGCTCAGCTTTTCCGCCATGGTTGTTCGTTCGTTGGGCGGGTGTTGAGAGTGAGAGCACAAGTTCACAAGTTTTGGATTTTTAGTTTCAGGTTTCAGGGCTTCGAGTGTTTCACTACGCATGTGCGTGGGTACTCTTCTGCACACTCGGCATGTCTTTCGTCTCAGAAAGTAGTTCTGCAAGCTTGCTTCCCTCTATCTGTGATAGTTTGTAATGATGCTGTGATTTTTTCCTATTAATATTTAATTACTACTTACTATGGAGTACAGCTAACAAAGCAGCTCTCTGAAGGGAACACATTGTTCCTTCTGCTTAGGGTATGCTGCAATCTTGTGATTTTTCACTGACATTTATTCATTTACTTACTACTTATTTACTGTGGAATACTACCAAGCAAACGTTTCTGTATGAAGCTCCAGATCGTACTTATTCGAGATTTTTCTCAACTTACTCTCCACACTTTTGCTTCCTCCACAATACAACAATCCCCACGTATTCAAGACTCGTTTCTTGTCAAGTGCCGACACAAAGTCTTCAGCAGCTGGCTGATTTTCCCATGGACGAGATTGAACTGTCATAGAGGGACTGCGTTGGTAACGTTTTGTTTTGGGGTTATTATGGTGCTGGTGCCTCTTATGCAATCCTTGATAGTTTTGGGAAGCAGATGCCAGTTCAGGAGGAATATAGTTACCGTTTCTAGCAGAATTGTGATAGATTGCAAATTGTTCCTTGATCACTTGCAACAAGCTCTTGTTCCGATCCTCGGCCCTTTCATCAACAAGGCTGCTCAGTAGAAAGCCTTTCTCATGTGCCAAGAAGGTCAGCTCTTCGATGATCTCATCTTCTAATAGACCTTCACCTTCCAACTCCCATACTTTTTTGGCTATCAATTCTCGTACCTGCAGCTTCTCACGTGGAACAGCTGCTTCTGGGACACCCTTGCCTGTCTCGATTCCAAAAATGATGTTGGGAATGATCATATCGAAGTTTGGCCGGCTTTTGATCAGCTTAATGTTGGAGTTCAATTTAGCATTTTCAACGGCAGGGCTGAGCGCATCTTTGCCAGTGTAGAAAATGAGGATCCAACCATCATTGTTTAGCCATAGATGATCCATGAAAAACTCAAGCACTGGACATTGATCAGAAGATAAAGTTGATGAGAAATGAGTTGTTATTCATCGGTGGCGGGTAGAAAAAGCAACAGCATTAACTAACAGAGCTCTACTTACTGGCAACGTCCCTACATGCCCAGATGAGATTGATCCGACGGCTCTCTCTATGAGCCCTAATGACAGAGAGAGCCGGAGTGATCCCAATACCAGTTGCCACGCAAATAGTATTGTCGAATGCCAAAGCATTATTGTAAGGACTCACAAAGGGTCCTTGAATCCAAGCAGGTCTCACGGTATTTCGCTGCAGTTGTGCATGAACTTCTTTCGTCCAATTACCAACATTAAGCATGAACACTTGCCTCAAGTTGGGATTTGAAGGATGCTCAAATAATGAAAAAGCATGCCATTGATTCTTGCTGACCCACGGAAGGCAAACGTAGCCATATCCTCCTTGAGCGTACGCCTTCTGAAAATTATCAGAGACTGCCAAAGTCATTTGAACGCCGCTCGGCAAGACATTGAAAACTGTCGTCTCGATCATTTCCGTCATGAAGAGCATGACGTAGGCAGCGTCAAGGGTGTAGAAAATGATGCAAAAGCCTAGTATCACTTGATTGTATCCGCCGTTGGGCCATGCGCTAGTCTCGTTGTGGAAGATCATCGCCAACGCAAATATGTAAAAGAAGGAAATGTGCAAGAACTTGCGCACCTCATACGACATTAGCCGCATCAACCTCTGCACCATCATTGGAAGACATATCAGGACGCAAGCAAACAGAGCAATAAGACCGGTAATGCCAGCAATGTGTGTCCACAACAAGTCGATGTTGCCTTGTAATCCCCAACGCAGGCAGTGGAACAAGGTGTGCACCCAAACATCGATTGCTAGAAACTTTCCACAGAAAGAGTGTAGCTCGTGCTGATCGTGAACCATGTACAAACTGAGTGGAGTTGTCATTAAGAAGTTGATTGTGGCCTTGCATTTCGTCATGAATACTAGGAAGATGCATGGATACATGGTGAAAGCCGAGATGCGCGAGATGGCCAAGCATATCAATGAGATTCTGTCTTTGGCAACGACAGCCCGTTTGGGACCAAGTGGATCTCCCTCCAGTTGGATCACACCTGCTTCTGTATTTTCTGCATTCCATACGTCCACGATGCGCCATTGACCGAAAGAAGCTGACGGATCGATGAGACCATTTGGATAGTATCGGAAAGTCATCGAAAGGATGTAAAGAGCACACAAAACTTGCGCCATCTTCAAACCCTTGTACCGTGTCGATTTGTAATACTGCCTGAAGCACCATGATCGGTGTGATCGCTGCTTAGGTGGATGCATGACCAAGTTATCATCTTCGAATGACTTTGATGGCGATACTTCGACTGTATCACTTGTGGGCTCCGATGAAGCGATTACATCGAAATGATGAGGTTGAGCGTGTGAGATGTACATGATGCAACTTTGATATTAATCTTATGAGGATGATTGTATGGCACGACAATGGCGTTAGGCAGCAGCAGAGCTTGAGATCTTTTGGGGGTGATTATGTTGTGCTCCTCCAAATTTTGAAACGAGAAGTGCGAAGTGCGCAGATCTGAGTTGAATGTGAGAGTTACGTACCTACGTACTTATCTGGTACATTTAATTTAGATACATGCATCATTAACACACACGTCACAAAAGAAATGTCAAGGGAATTCCACATGTCCCCAAGTAACGCATCACTCTTGTTGAACGTTCATGTTTTTGCTTGACAAATTTGGCAATTCAGAAAAGCCACTCAAGTCTTGAGACCTAATTTAATTCATCTACAAACGCCTCTCCGCCTCGTTATATTGAACCTGCATGCAGCTTTCAGTGCTCGGGTTGGGCTGCTCACTTTATTGCAGCTTTGACCTGTTGGACGTTCATTTTTCCGAGCTCATTCAAAACAGTACTCCTATCAAACAGAACTACTCCAACTATATCACCGCCATGGAATACAAATACATTGAAGAGTTTCTGGGGCTAGTCTCTCAATGCCCAGCATTGGAATGCCATTTCAACCACTCTGCGCAAATCTCAACTTCACTTGCATCTATCAACGCCGCCATGAGCAATGGCTCATTCTCATCATCGGCTTTTGTAACTGGTGATTTTGAACCCTCCTCTGTCCTCTGCCTTGTCTTAGGTGACGGAAACTCTCCACGAACTGCTCTTGCGGCGGCAGTCAAGAACGGGTGGACAGTCGTTTCTATTGACGAGAAGCTTGACAAATCATGGGTTGGACGTCGAGATGGTCTAGGCAACTCATCGTCTGCGCATAGATATGTGGGCTTCCGTGGTACGATGAACGACTTCCTCTTTACAGGTAAAAAGCTGATTCAGTCATCTTTGAGTGATTCACACTTCCAATGCTTGGTCATAATATGCATTGAAACGACAAGCAATTTTGATCGGCTAGGAACTCTTTGTGGACGGTGTGGAGTGGCTGATCTTCGAATGATTTACAACAATATCCCCGCGACTGTCGTCTCTGTGTCGTCTCCCAATCTAACGCAGTGCCCGTTCCAATCAACAAAAGGCTCATCATACCTTGACAGTGGCATCTTGTCGGCAAACAGACACGTCAAGGTTTGGAACTTCGAATCATCAACCAAGAGATCCTTCGACTCGTCGGTCCCTACAACAACTGTGACAATCTCTAGTTCGTCTGAGGCATCCTCGATGACTCAATACGACTCTGGAAGTCATCAGGAGACGGCGCTGGTAAGCATGCCATACGCGCATAGTTCAAAAGTAGCACAACTGCAATTGCAAGAAGCTCTTGCCGCGATCAGGAAATCTGAAATGAGGAACAAGCAGCGCACATCCCCGTCTGTCACACCAAGCCAGGAGACTAGACACCGTCGGACGAAATCAGAAGGGAAACCAGCTCAATCAACAAGTAAATTGTTCGGTATCAGAAGCCCAATCGCCTTCAGAAAACGGCTGGCAGACTAATTCTTATGACGGCATCCATGTTTGAATTCTCGGTAAGAATGTATAGATTCATAAAAGTTAAAGTAGATCAAGTCAACAACCGATATGTTTCTGCATTATAACAGCACCATGTCTTTGAAGAGGACACGATGGAGCCACTTCTATTTGTTGGTTAGGAGGAGTGGTCTCACAGTGAATACATGAGAATGTTTACAATTAGAAATGATCATGGAAAAGAGAGGAATATATGTGCTCAAGACAATTCAGTGAACTTGAAACGGCCGACCCAAAGGTATTTTGAACTCCTCTTGACAGCTATCACGCCCTCTTTCGCATAAGAAACATCATTTGGCCCATTAATTATCTTGTCTGAATCCAAAGGATATGCTCTCTCTAGTTCTTTCAACTGTGATTGTAATTTCTTCTTCCTTTCTACCAGTTTTACTATGTGACGAAAGTTGAATACATTTTGTACAATATCCCCTAGCAAATTACCTGCAGGTGGAGAGCTTCGTATCTTGTTCAATCTTGCATCTGTAAGCTCAATAGTCGACAGTATTTGCTTCTTCTCCTTCCTTGCATTTTCTAAAGCAAGCATGCTTTCATCGTTAGAGGATGTCAACCAACACCTGCTCAGAAAATAAATACGATCAGCGGGAAGCTCAACATCGTTTCTTCTTGCACCATTAGGGAAGTCCAAATAAAATCTTAGTGCATATTGTTGACTGTCCCTATCTTGCATTTGGCAGCCGTAAGCTCCTGGCTTAACGTCGATTAATTCTGAACCTGATACGCTGATGAAGGATGGCTGCTTGAGTGGAATGACTGTTTGTGGCTTGTTGCCCATCAACGCATCCCCAGCTAGCATTTCTCTTGTAATCTGTTCAGCATTATCTGTGAACCCAACTTCTAACGTAAAGCCTAGCTTAGCTCCACTTGCTGCCCACTCAGAAGGCATAGCAGTACCAGGAATCCGGCCAACTTCTACAGCAAGTGTAGCCTGAGTATTTTCAATCCTTTGCAGGAGAGAGCGCCCCGTAAACGCATAGCATGTGAAGATGATTTCAGATAGGGATGCAAGAAGCAACAGCAGTTTGACATTTATCCAACTCATGATATTAATCGTCTACTCGTACCAATGATTAGCTAAACACAGCGCACGGGGCTTTTACTACATATTTCCTTATGGTTGTCAAATATGCGATAAGTTTGCTGTTAAAGGAAGGAAGGAAGGAAGGAGTTGAGGAGAGAGTCTACCTCTCTGCCCAAATTTTGATCGTATTGTTTTGACTGCCATTTTCGGCCATGAACAGAAGCCCACCCGGTTTCTCATGCTACGAACGGCCAATATTGTCTGTGGAGATGTAAAAGGTTGCTGCAAAAGGGATGAGAGAACTAGAGAGTGTTAGCCCCTATTACACTGCTTCTCTCGATAGCCTCTTTTGTCTCTCAGCTTTTCAGTACCATACCGGTAAGAGAACCTTGCCTCAGCAAATCTGCTCTTATGATAGATTCCAAGCTTGACGGAGAATCTACTTGTAGATAGATTTGTATCTTGTTACAAAGAGCTGGGCATACAATGGAGAGTGGAGAGCCACATTCATGTCTTTCAAACCCAACAGTAGCTTTGAAATTTAGCTCGAGAGTAGATACTTATGTACATAAGTACTCGTACAGAGTCGATCGTTAACTCAGCCAGACCTATGTACCGCTGATGATCCGAAACAAAAGAAGCGCATCGAGAAGGAATACTATGCGGACGGTTGCTCTAGTAAAGTGAAAAGCGGCGGAGAAGCGTGCCAAGGCAAAAGACGATTACGATTATGCAGCAACGCAGGTTGCGCAAATCAATCTGTCAACGGAGGACTGTGTTTCAGACATGGAGCGAAGCGCAAACTCTGCAGCGTTCAAGGATGCACGAATCAAGCTCAAATTGGGGGAGTGTGCAGACGTCATGGAGCAGGCAAAGGTTAAAATCGAGTGCAAGGAGGGGTAAAAATTCTTGAATCAAATGGAAGCTGTAATATTATGAAAGTATCCCCTCTCAACTTATGCAACTATGCCATGGTCTTGATCAATAATATTTGAGAGACGTCTTCCTTCCGCCACTGTCTGTCCCCAGCAAAGTCTTACTCATATTCTTCAGTGTGT
>JALLBH010000575.1:0-16567 GCA_036940005.1 Skeletonema menzelii
AAAAAACCGGGCGAATGCACGGGCGAAATTGACAATGCACGGGCGAAATTGACCCAAAGACCCAAAGACCCAAAGACCCAAAGACACGTACCACACATTTCTCCTCTCATTATTTAGATGAGAGCTGTTCATTGCCAAAAAGCGAATCTGAAGGAATGAGATGACACAGTACACTTACTTCTTCAAAACGAGACCAAATCAAAGTTGTTGCTCTGGACCTCTATGGTACAAGCACAGAACATGTAAAGACACGTACAAGTACAAAGGAGAAGATCTCTACTTCTTGCCCTCATCAAGCAGCATAATAGGTTCTTCCATACAGACAAGTTTGACGGGTAACAGCTCTTCAAGAAAGCTTTCCATCCCTCCCATGCCTCCTTATCTATCGAGAGGAGCGCAAATTGGTATCTGCCCCGATGTTAGCTGAGTACCTACAAAGAAGGCCTTGACATCTCCAACCTGTATAGATGATAAGTATGGTGGCTGTGACAGTGGACAAAAATGTAGCAGTAGCAGTAGCGCCCTTTACTTTTACAATACACAATACGATTTAAACAATGCGACCAAGATTTTCAATGCTAGTTAACATCACCACTCTTTTCTACTGGCGGGTTAAACAACACCTTTTCCCAAGCATCGATACAATGTCATCAAGATCGTGTAAGAGATCACCAAACTCTTCATCCAAGTCATTCAGCATATCCTCCAGTATCACGCTTGGATGACTTTCAAACGAGATGCGAGTCCTTCGTGATACCTTGCTTGCATCATCCTCTGCTGGATGAGACTCGGCATCACTTTGGTTCGTAATGTCAGAGTAATCCACGTTCTTGAAATTGAGTGACGCCTTGAGCACACCGGGAATAGAGTAGTACATGAATGGGTCTGAGACGGGATTATATAATGAGATGCAAGAAGAGAGAAAGAGAGATATGTATGGTTTATGTCCTGTTTGCCAGGCGTTACTACTCACCACTCGTGTGCAGCGACTTCAAATCCTGCTCATCCATCTTGCTGAGATCGATCTCTCGGTCATGCGCTGGATCGGGAGATTTGTCTTTTTTTGCTGGAATCGTGAGGACGAAGGTATCATCTTCCTTTGGGGCGGTGTATTTGCTGCTGACGACCATCTTGTTTGTTCCTTCTTCCTCAATCCTCAACGTCTTTGATGTGGACGATTGGTTGGTTGAGGAAGTGAAAGAGACACTTCATTACATATGTATTTGTCGCTGAGTGTGAAAGAGAAAGAATTAGGCGGATCAGGTCAGTACTTAAGTATCTTATCGTGCTTGGTCTGTTGAAGTGTATCCAAGTAAGTAAGTGGAGTACTAAGGCACATTTAAGTTTTTTACAACTTCAACATAGAGAATAACGTCTGATGTTCCTCGGTCATTCGGGTTATCAGGGTTATACAGGGTTATCTTAGGTATTATTTGAACTTCTTCCCCTTCTCGTTTTCACCCTTCCCATTATCCCTGGCAAGTGGCAAGCGAACCGTCAACCGTCAACATCCGAGTTCAAACTTCCATGAGATTTGCTGAACTTCTTTATCGTACACTGTATCTAACAAATATCTGCTGCGTCCTACGAATACAATAATTGATAATGCTGCTTCACCATCGACTCTCATCATTTGCTCTGTCAGCGCTACTTCTACTAGCAGCAGCCGCCAGAGAATCAGCCACAGCATTCACCACACCACCGACCCCATCCATCAAAAAAATCCATCCATCAAGCCATCGGCACATCACCACTTTATCCGCACGCAAGAAGAATTCCGACAATGAAGAATCCGAATCATTGAGCAGCTCATCCAGCAGCAGTGCTGTGAATCCCGCCAAAAAGGCGGCACTCGATGGAGTACTTCAGCGTATTGAACGGAATTATGGAAGGGGGAGTATTGTCAAGTTGGGTGATGCAGACAGGATGGTTGTGGACGTCATTAGTACTGGTAGTATGACGCTTGGTGAGTGTATACATGTATTGTGGTAGAATAGGTTTTTGCGTTTTGAATTGCTCACGTTGCAGTTTTGCTCCCATCAAACACATCTTTTGATTTTATGTGGATCTTCTTTCTGCACTCGGTCAATGAAATAATTATACACACCAACAAACATTGATGCAATCAATCGTACACAAATAATATCAGACGCCGCGCTAGGAGGAGGCTATCCCAAAGGCCGCGTAATCGAAATCTACGGTCCAGAGTCTTCCGGTAAAACGACACTTGCTCTACACGCTCTAGCCGAATCACAACAAAATGGTGGAATCGCTGCATTCGTCGATGCCGAACATGCCCTAGATCCCAAATACGCCGCGGCACTCGGAGTCGATGTCGAATCATTACTAGTCTCACAACCCGATAGCGGCGAAATGGCATTGGACATAGTCGATCAACTGGTACGAAGTTCCGCAGTCGATGTGATAGTCGTCGACAGTGTTGCGGCATTAGTCCCCCGTGCCGAATTGGAGGGGGAAATGTCCGATATGCAAGTGGGATTACAGGCGAGATTGATGTCGAAGGCGTTACGGAAGATTACTTCTTCGTTGTCATTGAGTCAGTGTACGGTGATATTTTTGAATCAGTTGCGTTCAAAGGTGGGTGTTATTTATGGTTCACCGGAGGTTACGTCGGGAGGGAATGCACTTAAGTTCTACGCCAGTGTGAGATTGGACACTCGTCGTCGTGAGATATTACCTGATAATTTGGGTATCCGTGCCAAAGTCAAAGTGGTCAAGAATAAAGTTGCTGCGCCGTTCAAAGTGATTGAACTGGATATCTTATTTGGAGAGGGTATTGATAAGATGGGTTGTTTGATTGATGCAGCTTTGGATTTGGGTGTGGTGCAACGAAAGGGGAGTTGGTATTCGTACGAGGGGGCGAATTTTGCTCAGGGGAGGTTGAATGCTAGTTTGTATTTGAAGGATCATAGGGATGTGGCAGTGGGTATGGAACGTGCTGTTAGAGAGGCACTTCTGGATGTTGGTGCTATAGGAAGTGATGACGATGATATGAGAGATGAGGCTGGAGATTTTGAGGAGGTTGGAATTGTAACGGAAGAGTCATCAGTTTTAGAGTGATGGGCTTGATGTTGATTGGTAGACAAAGTATTTGTTCGTTTTGCACAGAGTTCATGAATTGTTACTTTAGATCGTCATTTTCATCTTGAATCACGCCTTCGGCTTACAATAGCTGTTTACTCGTACTATCCTAGGCATAGTTCATCTTGGAAGATCTTTTTTTGGTTTAGCAACCTTTCTGCAGCTTTCTGTAGCAGAAAATCAAAAATATCCACCCGCCCAGCCACCAGCCACGCACTCTATGAGAGCAACGATGGTCCGATTTCTGCGTCATCACTAGATGACAACCAGATCACACATTTACTCCTCAACACAGATGGTAGAATTGCCTCTCAAAGAAGTAGTTCTCAGTCGACCACAGAGTCGTCACAACCATCTTCAACGTTCTTTGTACAACTAACAGTACCACGTAACTAACGTGCGTACAGAAATAACCTAAACCCCCACTTCTTACCCAACACAACAAACACGCGCGCAACGAACCACATCATACACAACCCTCCCCCACTCTTGATGATGCTTTTGTGGTGCTAGCTATCCAATAATAACGCCGCTCAACCAAATGATGGTCTCCTCCAAGCTGCTGTATATATTGCAGTCGTCATACTGCCTGTCGCAAATATGCACTGCTTTCAACTTCCATCACCATCCATCAATACCATCATCACGAGCCATCAAAACCACCACCCATCAAAATAATATAATTTCGATACATCATCATCGCTCCATGCCGCTATTCCTCTCTGACTCAAATGAAAACGACGAAAAACCGAACAAGTACATCACAGCCGCAGAGAAGGCACGTCGAAGTGAAGAGCAACGTCGTAAATTACGCCAAACGGAAGGATTTGCCACACCGGGCATCTCCTCTGTCATACCCGGTGCTCAGAATTTACCACTCGATATTGCCAAGACGGAACGTGAATACATGATGTCACTGAGCAGTAGCGATAATGATGATGTGATTGATGAATACAATGTCGATAAATTTGTAGCACTCTGGACTGAGGAGGGGCTGGGACATTTGCGTATGCTACGATTTGAAGAGGCGGGTGCCTCCTTCGATAAAGTGTATGCAATCAAACCCGATGTGTATTTATGGCAAGATGGGATTGTCAAATACTACCTGGGGGATTATCATGGTGCCGCCGAATCATTGGCGAAGAATGCTCAACGGTACGAAGTACGATTTATGGACCCAGCGAGTGAAGAACGTATATGGAGAGATGCGGCAGAGTTAAAAGTGATTAGTTCATTAAATGGGGGGAGGAAGGTATCGAAGAAATTCACGGATGTTCCTGCGGCTATGCGAGTTGTACTAGACGAAGATAGTAATTTGGATGAGAAAACGGCAGAAATAGAAAATATAGCAAGTGAGCGACGAAAGGTCATACGGATTGCACGTCAACTCTTTTCAAGTTCATTACGGAATGATTCCAAGGGGGTGACGTTGGCACGTGCTCAATTACAGGCGTGTTGTGGTGATTCATTCCCATCTTCATTGAAGTCGACATTGCCAACATTGTCTCCTACAAAGAAAACTACAGTGTCATCATCATTTCAATCCAAAGATCACAAGATGCACAAACTTCACTCATTCTTTTATCTCGGATTGCATTATGATGCTTTGGGCCGATCGTACGAGAGTAAACAGTGTATGAAAATGGCTTTGAAGACGTGTGCCCAGAGTATCAGCGGGAACAATCAAGATATTACGTATCTATTACCTGTTATTCACATGACTGTTAGAGATTGGTATGATGATGACGAGTTTGATACGGAGGAGGATACAAAAGGTATTGACTTGAATGATGAACAGCTGGTGGAACAGTTGCTTATTGAAGGAGGGGTAGAGCTCGACTTAGATGCTGGAGAAGATAAAATGTCCAACAATGATGCTGCATCGAGCAAATTGACGTCAAGTCTACGAGAGAGTATAAAAGACTTGAAAATGGTCGATCTAAAGAATGAATTGAAGGCAAGAAAACTGAAGGTGAGCGGATCAAAGAAGGAGTTGCAGGATAGATTGGTTGACGATTTAAAGCGGGAAGCAGGAACGAGCTAAAAAGTTTGTCAGCGGCAGTTTTGATGGCTTTGGTAGAATAGAGATACTTCGGTTAGGTGTAGCAAAAATTCAATGGTTAAAAGTTCTTTCTACGATCATCTCCTCAATCAGCTCAAGCAATCAAATCAATCAATCAAATCAAACAATCAATCAATCGGTCGGTCAATTAATATCAGGCAACGTCAATTCAAGTAGGCAGTCAAGAAAAAGCAAACAATAGTTTCAAGTGAGCTGATGATGATGAGGAACCTCACTCCTCTTAATTAGGGCATGCCCATTTAGGACAGTAGATATCGCAGTTGAAGAGCTTGATGAGGTGGTATTCGTTAGTCCAAATTGGTCCACATCTGGTCACAGACCTATCACTGCCGCATCGACTTTGCTGTTTCAAGTTCTTCGTCCTTCCCACCTTATTCTTGGCGATCTTTTGCAGGGCGCTTTTGAGCTGATTGGCTGTACGTTTATTGTTCTTGTACAAGCTATCACTACAGAATACTTCAATACCACCGTCTGGGTCTACGATGTCAAAGTGCACATAGTCATGATGGTGCCTGTTCATTTCTCTTTTCAAACTTTGTTCCACTGTTGTTGTCCTTAGGAGGTATCTATCATCATCAGATGCGTTGTTGTCAAGGTCAAGGTCAATGTATTCCAAGTCGTCAGATGGGTCATCCTCTTGGCCTTTGAATGGTTGCAATGAATTATGACACTTGATACATTAGCAACGATGAAACGAGAACGCTAATTGGTTAGATGCAAACAATACATACCAGTTACAGTGATAACAAACATGATTGCGAAGAGGATGTAGTAGAGGATAAGCGTCTTCATTACGATGTGTTTTCGATTTAGGGAGCGGTGCGGCTGGTATCTCTTGAAATTATTCTATTTCTTATGACGATCTTCTATCGTAGTTATTCAAAAGGTTTATGATATGGCTCACCCCACAGCCATAATCACGACAGAAACCCCTCTCGTCTAAGCTATCGTAAAATTCACATGAGTTCCCTTGAGCAATATAATGGCAGGCAAAGGCTCTAGAGTAGTTTCGTGTGTAGAAAGAGAACTCTAATATCTTGGCTGGCAAGCAAGAGCAGCATCGTCTGAGCTCATCAATTAGCTTGCCGCGGGGCGGGCGGGGACTCTGAGACCCTGAGTCGTGTCTCTTCTCGGCGCCCGCTTCCCCGCTCCCTGGGCATCTTTGATCTTTGCTCTCGCCTCTCGCACTTCGCACTTTCCACTCGAATTCGAACTTGGATGGCACACAACAAACTATCGGTTGCAATGACAAACAAAACACTTACAAGTTGCCTCGGCGACCTCGACATCACAGACGCCACAGTCTTCGATACCTGTGAGAGCACTGATGACGAATTCAAACTGATCAAAAAGAATTGGAGGAAAAAAGTTCTTGCGGAGCATCCGGTAATAATTATTATGTTGCTGCTGTGGTGTCGCTCGTATAATTTCTTCTCCCCTTTACTTACAACCATTGCGCTCCTTTCTGTATATGATTGTTACTACAGGACAAAGGTGGAGATCCGGACAAATTTCGAACTACCAATGCATCATTTGAAGTCCTCCGAGATCTCTTCCAACAAAGCAAGGTAAAAGATGGGACGTTCGCTTCTTACCTCTCTGAATCTGCCAAGGCCGCCGCTGCAGAAAGTGATATTGACATTGATGAACTATTTACCAAATACAGTAAAAGTACCAATGTGCCATCGTGGGAGTTCTTCGCTGAAGCAGGTAATTCACTTCTTTCTATTGCACTTCTTTACGCTTTACTCTCTTTCTAACTATTTTCGTTCCTTTGCCTGCTTTCTACTTTTCTACTTAATTTGAATACTGCTCTTGCATAATCGGACAGCCGAGGAGGACGTGCCTGGTTACAAAGTTGAGACGGCAAGGAGTGATAGATCAAAATGTACCGTGTGCAAGAAGAACAGCACCAAGGCGGCTATTGCTGGTAGTGCCGCTGCTGAGACGAGTACTGCCATTGTGGCTGGTACTGCTAGATCTAGTAGTAGGGCAAAAAAGTCTTCATCCAGTGCCATGGCAGATATTGAAAAGGATGACATTCGCGTAGGTTCTTTGGATGAAATCGCTGGTAGCTATGGAAGATGGCATCATTTGGAATGCTGGAGAGTGCCCAAGAAGGTTCAAAATGGTCTAACTAACCCGACGGATGAAGAATCCTCTTTGAGAGATTTGCTCTTAATGGTAAGTTGAACAACATGTTTGTATTACCCCCTATGAATGTGACGATGGGGACGTATTTCTGAGAAGGTGCTTGCCGTAGGATTGATGTACAAGCAAGAATCATCAATTGCGCCAAAAGTCTCACTCTTTTTACTATGCACTCTCGTCCAATTAACGTAGGAGGAGGTCTTGCTCACTGGGCTAGCAGCATTGGATGAAGAGGATCAGATGAGTTTTGTGCGACATGTCATCAACACTGATCATTGGGCGGGGAACCGAAAGCGCAAAGCAGGATCTGCCAGTGGTAGTAAAGCCAAAAGTGCAAAGGTTGCATCGAAAGCAGAGTCAGCATCCAAGGCTACCAAGGGGAGAAAGAGGTCCACAGCTAATATTGTTCCCGGAAGTTACTCTATGCCTGTTCCTGGAGTGGATGGAGCGGTGGACGATGAAAAGTTCCTCAGTGGGAAGACATTTGTAATGACTGGTGTATTCATCGAAGTGGGAGGGGGTGATGATGATTCTGTTGGAGTAGAGAATTTGAAGAGCATGATTGAATCTTTTGGGGGGAAAGTAACGACGAGATTCTCAAAGAAAACGAGTGAGTATCAGCTGTTTTTTTGTTTGCTGCAATAGATGGCGTATTCATATCCTTTGCTCAGTTACACTTTTATCATCTTCTCTTTCTCCACAGGCTTCCTATTGGCAGGGAATAACCCCGTTGCCAAACGTTTCAAAGATGCAAGAGCCAAGTCGATTGAAATCATCAATTTGGTTAGATTGAACGGGCTCTTGAAAGGTCAGCTCACATTTGACCGCTTGGGCAAACTAGAAGCTTTGGATAGCGAAGAGTTCATGGGTAGCGCATACCAGCCAGCCACGAATGCGAGCGTGTCATTTGGTGATTCCAAGCCAGCTGCAGCTAAAACAGAGGTCAAGGGACCGGCCGCAGTGAAGAAGGAGGCTAAGAAAGCATCGGCAGTCAATGCTGCCGAGATCCCACCGTTGGAATCTGATGAGGACGCCAAACCCGCAGCTGCTGCCACTAGCCAAGCACTTGTGGCACACGCCAATCCGAGTGAGAGCACTAGTAGTACTGCGGTGGTGCCTGCGCCTGGGAAGAAGTCGAGGTTCCAGATGCCCCGTCCCGGTCAAAACGGTGCAATCGCGGATGTTTTTGATGGTCAAAGGTTCGGTAAGTTACAAGTCACGCATGGTTTGGCTATAACCGCTTTGTTCAAGTGCTCACAACACTATTGCCTCAGTTTTGACTGGGCTGTTTCCCGAGTTGGGAGGAGGCGGCGGACTGAATTTGGGGAAAGCCAAGATGACAACCTTGATTGAAAACTTTGGAGGTCGTGTCACTTCACAGGTGTCTGGCAAGACTAATTTTGTGGTGGTCGGCAAGGACCCAGGTGCAAGCAAGGTCAGCAAAGCAACTGCCAAGTCGATCCCATTGGTCGATTTATTAGCACTCAACCGCGTCATGTAAGTAAGTCATTGTCTTGCTTGTGTTTCACACCTCTCTCAAAGACTCACAACAATGTTCCTCCAGTCACGGTCAAGCAAGCTTGGGTGACATTGCCAGTGAGCCTGCTCCTCGTATCACCAACTTTAGTTCTGGCTATGGGGGAAATGGTTTGCTCAAGAATGCTGCAGAGTGGTAGAACTGGTCGAGTTCTACAGCTACAGTTTTGGGGGATTACATATTGTTACGTGTGTTTTGATTTCACCAACTTCGACTTCGACATTCAGGTGTGAATTTGATTGTCGACGGGATTCAGTTCAATCGTGACTCCGTCTCCGCATCTCTCACTGACGAAACGATGGTGCACAATTCTGGTTGTCTGATTTATTCTTTTAGTTTCAAATGGTAACATAAATTCTTTTCATAATCCAATCTGGTGCCTCGAACATCACTTTTCTGTCTCAATTTAGAGAGAGAGAGAGAATTTTGGATTTGGATAGAAGAATCTAAGCTGCTTGTTGAGGCTGCCTCTTGTGTGAGTGTCTTCTCTATGTACTTGTACAGGCCTAGGGCAACTCTTATTATTAGTCTTTGCCGTGAAGGAATGCAATCTTATCTAATGTCTCATGTGTGTTCTACTTGATAGGTTAATAAATGTAAATGAACTATCACAATCAAAATTGGTGTCTTCCCCAATGCTAACTAGTTCGAAACAAAGAAGTCTCCGTGCTGATAGTTTGGGAAAATTCTGTGCTTGTACCATAGAGATCCAGAGCAACACTTTGGCAACGTTTTTGTGTTGGTGCTTCAAAAACTGGTCACGAAATGGTCAAAAATTTACCACTCCATGTCACGGAAGTAGATCTTCAATTCCCATTTTACTTTCGGCTGGGTACAATACTAGATAGGACTATTATTTATTACGCCCGCCGCAATGAACAAACAGAAACAGAACAGGAAAAGAGGAGCACAACATCGAGGTCGTCGCGAAGCGATTTCTTGTGAGTTCATCGCATTATGATATGACGAAGCAGTAGGTACTTCAAGTACGTACTTTAATATTCAATAACCTTACAAAATCTCAATAAGTAAGTTCAAGTGTCTCCAAATTATTAATTACGGCAAACGAAAGCGCGAGGCGGCTGCTGCCGCTGCTGCGCTTGCTCGAGGCGAGCTCATTTATGTACCCATTGCATCTCATTGCATTCTCATAAAAAGCCACGAGCAAGATGGTTACCAGCAGCAGCAAATACACTGCCCCAAAGGAGGATGGTACTTTCACCTTCACGATTCCAACAAAAAAAGACGAATCTCCCGATCCAGCGCAGGACCGGAAGATAGACCTAAGCGAGATGGATGAGCGGGACTTGAAGTCGCTGCACACGAGTGGTGAGTAGCCCGGTGTCATTGCGTGATGTGCCTCTATGCTCTGCTTCTACTCATTTGGAACCGACTCAACTCACATCTGCTTCCTCTTCTTGCAAACTACTTACTACACAATTCCGCCGCAGACCCATTCATGTACTACTCCATTCCGGGAGTGCTCAAGGCATCTCTCAATCTTGAGGATGTAGATTACTCTGACATCACCAGCCGAAGCCGGAGTCGGGGCGATTTGCATCCCTCATCAAGCCCTTCTCAATCTCACCCACGACAAGAACGAGAAGCAACTGATGATGATGCAAGCAAGGTATCACGAAGGACCCGGGTTTCGTTCGAATGTCACCCAAGCGTGCTTATGGAAGATATGATGGACGATTTGGATGTAGAGTTTGGCGATGAAGTACCCGATCTTGATGAAATTTTGTCGTTGTTGTTCGAGAGCAAGAGGGCTGGCTCCACGAGGCAGTAGAAGAGCATATTATGTTTGATCTACTTGAACTGTATACTTAGGCGATTGAGCTTATGGTGACATTATTGATTTGATTATTGTATTCAGAAGTAACCATAGAAGATAAGCTAAGCTAAGCACTGTATATTCTGTCACACGTTCGAACTACCCACTCTACAGCTAGCTGCTGCTGCTGCTTGGGCTCGTGATTCTCATTAATTGTCATTGTAGACGTAAGTCGAGTTGATTTTAGAGGGTGAGCACGCTAAGCAGGGTGAGCAGGGGCTACTTACTAGTAAGTAGAGGTAAGTATCTTCTCGGCTACTCGAGTGGATGGTGTCTCTTATTTTTTGTCGATGTTCATGTTGTGAAGAAGAGGGAGAAGAAAGAAGAATAAAAGTAAATTTTGTAACACCACTTGTATGTAGGAATTCATAATTACCACTGCCGAACATTACTTCAATGTCGGAATTCAGTACAAACTATTCAACTACTTTCTTGTGCACGGAACGACACTTTTTTCGCAAGAGTTTGCTGTTCATGTCGACAAACGACGATGACACCAAGAGGAAGGTTACATACTTACTATGTATTACCATCAACACGAACAAGTAGGACCATGCCCGGTATAAGCCAAGCATACGAAAACCGACTGCGACAGCAGCGAGAGGCCGAATCACGTCACAAACAAACTAGAGTGCACCTGTGTCTCGAGAGAATGAAAGGATATGTTGTAGGTAGTTCTCCAAGCTGGCAACGCCAGCCGGATTACTCAATCGCTTCGAGTAGGAGTCACATTCCGCCATCAGTTCAATCATTCGGAAAATATGATGCGTCAGACAACAAAATTGATCAAAATGAAGCTGAAATGAGTGAGATTCTTGACTTCTACGGTCATGATGCTACACTTTATTATATGCTGGCCACCGATGAAAGATTACATGAAGCCTGAATCGGGTTATTGATGTACATGTACACAAAACAACAAGAGCAAGTGCAAAAGAAATTGAAGCTGCGTACTTGAAGTAGGAAAGGGAGATAGTTTTGACTGGTCGCAATTCATCTGAAGTTGGCTTTTGATTTGCTTGGCTGCTGCCTACTTCATTGATTGATAGTGTGCTGCTCGACGTACATATTACTTTAAGATATATTTACCATTTATTCACTTTTATCTTGATTGTATCCATTTTTAATTAGACGCTTTTTGAGCTGCTATCAGATGTTGTGTGTCTCTCGTCCAACTCATGATCAAACTACTTTATCTTACGCTAAGTAACTCTAAATCATCTCTTGATCTAAACCAAGACCACATAGTTGATAGATAGGTGCACTTACCAATCTTTTCCGACGCACATGCTCACTCTCTCTCTCACACACACACACTCTCACTCTCTCGGGGTTAGAGTTTGTATTGATACTTGTTCAGATTTGTGTAGCTGGTAGCTGCTTGTTCGTTTGCTTGGTGGGCTTGGGCCTGGCTTGGCTGGGCTTGATTGTTGATTGGGATAATTAAAATTTGTCAAGGATGCATACTGGTATGGCATTGTACATTACCTCACTCTAGATAGCTGGCGGTTTGATTTTCGTCATAAAAGGTCGCACCATGTCGATGTCGAATGACCCGCCCCAATGATGACCTCTACACCGACACAAAGCCATGGATAACAGCACCCACTCCTCCGACGAGGCAGCAGCAGCGTCGTCTTCAACAGCAGCCAATGCCACTACCACAAACAACAGCGGTCCAACAACAGTGGCGTCATCCAGCGGCGGAAGCACCCCCAAACGCGCACCAAATCCACAACAGGCCCAACTTATCAAACTACGAGATGCAAATACCAAATATAAAAATTTGCTAAAGTTGGCAAAGGAACGGATTCAGGAACAGGAGGGTTTATTGGATGAGAGACGCTGTGAGTTCATTTTTAATTGGGGGCTGTTCTGTCCTTCTTTGCATGTGTCTGCGCGTGTAATGAATTGTTGAAATTACAGCGCTGTATCTTACAGGCTGTGATGTGTGCTTTAATTGTCTTTATTTTTTTCGCTAATTACATCTGTCTCTCCCTTTTATTTCATACTCGATGCTACGTTTTTGAACTCCCAATCCATGGATGTTATGCTGGCGAAATGGTTTGCTATCTTCAATTTCGATTATCACGTTGCAACTGAAATTACAAATAATAATACAGCCGAGGTAAAACAATTGACCAAAAAACTGGAAGAAGCCACAGAACAATATGACGCAATAAAGTACAACGTTGGGGGAACAAGCTCCTCGTCTGCGATTGACCTCAATGATACAACCATCGTACGTGTATGCCAACGAATCAAAGATGAGATGATTGATGACAACAATGCCGAGAATAATGAAGATGCAACTACTGATAATAACAACATGGACACCTCAAATGATGATGGAGACGACAACTTTGAAATATGGACGCTCATTGAATACGAAACTGCCAATCCAGATGGAACCGACGCATTAAATCCACTCAATGCTCCTTCCTTTAAACGTCACAAGCAGTGGCAAAAGTTTAGCAATGAATCTGCCCTATCTGACTATATTCGACGCGATACGGGGGAGCCGTTGACACTTCCCCCTTATTCATTGAGTCCGGAACAATCTCAAAAGATGGCAGAGGAAGCGAAAAAGTCCGTGGCGTCGATATCGGAAGAATTTCGTCGGTTCCGTGTCAGGGCCGAAGTTGCCAAGAAGCAAGCGGATGCTACAGTGCGAGCGTTGCATACCAATAGTGTTCAAACGACACGAATGAGAATAGAAGGTCAGGATATAGAAAGTGAATTAAAGCAAGCGAAGACAGATCATGCTCAACTTGCTTCATTACGAGCAGAAATGGCCGAGCAGGAAGCAAGGTGGAAGGAATCTTACGATTTATTAATGGCGGAGAATGAAAAGTTGAAGAGTTCAGGTGCCGAAGCGTTACTTGCAGCACAGTGGCGTCATCGGTATGAATCTTGTCTCAAAGAAAAGGAGGCGGCGTTTACGTCATTGGGCATGGAGAAGGAGAAAGTTGCCGAGTTGCAAGATCAAAAGAAGAAGACAGATGCGGGCAAGTATGAGGCCAAATATAGAGATTTGAAGGAATCATTCCGACTTTATCGCAAGAAGGCGAAGGAAATATTTATGGCACAACAGCAAGGCGAGACGGGGTTTATGCCAACACTGCATGATTCTGGTGCAGAGGGGGCAAAGATTTCGTATTTGAAGAATTTGATGGTAAATTATCTGGGTTCCGATTCGGCATGTCGAGAGCATATGGAGCCTGCGATTGCGACTGTGTTGAATTTTACGGAGGAGGATTTGTCGAGGATAAAACAGCAAAAAGAACAAAATGAGAGTTGGTTTTGAGAGAGAGCGATGTTCGCATTCTGGAGAATTGTGGAGAATTGTGGAGACAACATTACTAATATCACCCATTACCCACTTATTCATGATGAACACGACGCCTTCTTGGCCAAAGCTGACCAAATACAGAATGAATCACATGAAAGGAGGGCGAGTTATTAGATTTATTCAGTGATGTTGGTAGATGATAGACATCTTCTCTTACAATATTGTTTAAAGTCAGTATTTCGAGACTAACAACTTTGCCAGTATTGCAGTCGATCACGTCTACGCATGCTTACCGCCCTTCTTTAATTGTTGCATTTCTTCTTCGTCCTCATTATCAATGTGAGTCCTCCATGCATCATCTGGAAGCTCAGCAATATGTTGAACTCTCTTACCCATGACGATTATCCAAATACATCCAAGCGTACTCAAGACTAACTGCAATGGGAAGTAAGCGTCTCTCCCACCAGTACAGACTTCACTCCCGTCTTCTCCGACAGAGCAATCTGGGGGGATTGTAAACTGGCCAATCATATACATTATGACAGAAGATGGCCACGTTCCACCAAGATTACCAAATGTATTGAGCAGTGTCATGTAACTCCCACCAATGGCTGGATCGACACGATGAGCAAAGAAGGTCATCTGCGCATTGAATTGTAAACTATGAACGGTGGCCTGGAGTGCAGTTGATGCGATAAGAAGACCCCAAACGATGAGTCTTGACATTGTTTCCCCCCCAACCAAGATAGTGTTACCTCCACGGAAGGACCTTACTGCTAATAGCATTAACACATCCACCAATGCGACAAATGTCACCCTAAACTTGTACGCAAACATGAATTGTTTCAGTGGATGTCCTTGCCAAATTTTAGTACCAATAATAGGAACCAAAATCCCGAGAGGCAAAATGATTGTAGGGCTGAGCAATGCTGTGGTTTGTTTGGATAATCCAAACTCTACTGCCTTCAGAAATTTGACATTGTCGGAAAGAGCACACGGAAGTCTATATGTCAACAAAATGAGAATGAGCGACTGCACCGCTGGAAGCTTGACAACACTCCACAGTCGATGATATGTCTCCATAATTCCAATCTCGTATGCATCTATCTCATGTTCGTCGTCATCATCGTCATCATCCTCTACATCATTTTTCGGTAAAAGAGTTTCCATATCCGTATTTGATCTGTCCCCACCACAACCAATAGTACAACAATCCCCACCTTCAATACTCATATCAATCTCCTTCTTAAACAAACCCACCAACACAGTAATCACCAACATGAAACTCCCCATAAACTTGACAAACCCACCAAGACTCACCAATCCAGTCCCAGGTCGACTCGGCAATCGCAACAATGGCCTCCACAAATTTTCACTACTCTCGGCATCATTTAACGCCAAAAAACCCACGTAGGATAAAAAGTATCCAATATTTTGTCCAATACTATTGCAAATTGGTCCTTTCCCACGATTCTTTCGTGATAACATGGTCAATGCCCATCCATCCACGGCAATATCTTGTGTGGCCATTAAAAAGTACAAAGTAAAGAAGAACAGCGTGACTCCCTGAACATTCATAGATTTTGCTGCCTCTTCCACTGCAGTAGTACCAGAAGATGCTGCTGCCCCAGCAACACCATTATTTGAATTATCCAATCCCAACTCCTGCTCAACATATCCACTCCCACCCACCATCAACATTCCCGCAATTAATTGAATTGGAACTAGCCACGATTTCCTCCTTCCGAACCGTTTGGAGAAGCAAGCATCGACGATTGGCGCCCATAACAACTTGAGTGAAAACGGCCAAGAGCACAATGCAAATATTGCTTGGGCATTATAGGCCGTTTTGGTAAGTTCCGCGAGTGAATTGGAAGAAGAGGCAGCCGCGGAGTTGAGTGCCGCATCGGATGCAGCAGCAGCGGTAGCATGGTGGACCGAAGAAGCGAGCATTTGAACTTTTTGTTGAATTAGAAATGGAATGGAGGCGGAGAGACCCATGGGTATGCCTTGCAGTGTGTACAGGGCGAGGAGGAGGGCGTAGTTGAATCGATCGTCGTGATCGACTGGTGGAGGTGGGAGATCATCATTGGGAGGAGGATTGTTATTGTCTTCGTCTGCAGCGATAATGGTGGAAGAAGTGTGAGGGACGCTGAGCTGAGATTTCTTCGGCATGGTTGCTGCTTTAGTTGGAGGAGGGGTTGCTCGAGCTCGTGATCGCAATCGTCCTTGGTATAGCCCGCCTTTATTGGTGCTTCCGGACATATCTTTTATGTGCTCTTTTTACGAGACGATAGAGACAGGCGAAGAGAGAGCGATAGCGATAGCGATAGCGAGAGCAATGCCGCAGTAATGTTTGGGTTGCTCTCAGTGTATAATATATGCGCCCTGGTAGCGCTGGGATAGGTGAAAGCCTCTAGCCTCTCTAGAGAGAGAGCGAGGTTCAGATTGTTGTATGACTCTCGACTCTCAATATTAGTACTTATGATGCATTGGATTTGGGATTTGGGGAGGTGGTTTTTTTACGTTCGCGAACGCCCCCACGTTCGCGGGTTAACCCCAGGT
>JALLBH010000576.1:0-16534 GCA_036940005.1 Skeletonema menzelii
TTACCCGCCAGCTCCACATCTTATGTCCTGATCGTCTATTGTGCTTTGGGCATGGTACTGAGGAGCTTCTAGTGGGTCAATACATTTGGCGGCGATAGTACAGAAGCAAATATCTTCGGCTCAAACAAACCCCAGTCGTATATTAATTAGCATTGTTTATATGTTGTTTCTTTTTAACGTGTGTCACCTTGTTAGACTTGGGTCATTTTAATTTGAATAACTATTTAAGCAGCTTCCATGTGTATGTTTTTTCGATATTACCAGCGAATTGTTTTTTTATATTCTGTCGAGCGGCCTGTTTTTCAATAGGTAGCGTAGGGCATCATGGCATGATTAATCCTTGAACTCATGTGACCAAAGTGTTTATTTTCTCTCCGGCATTAAGTTAGTAGGGCGTCCCTGTGTGTTTGCAAGAGTAGTTTTTGCCATTCGTCCACCGCATCTACGCAACGAGGGAAAAATCAGTTTCATTCGATTCAACAGGTATAACATAAACGGTGCAACGTACCTTCCCTGCTTAACAAGTTAGGAAACTTCAATGCAATTTCTGTCTCCACCTCACGTAGGAGTGTACTGTTGGTTCCCAGCTGCACTGCATACTCAATATATTCTGCAGTCGAAGAAGCAACAAGCTTTCGCTGTATGCCATGATCAAGCTCCATTATGTTGTAGTAAGCTACTGTCCATCTCCCACCTAGTAGTCTCGCCGGTAATGTTACAATTGCCTTCCCAACTTCTAAAACTTCACCTGATGTTGTACATCCACCAGCTGGGTAACTGTCTAACACGATTGTGCACAATTTGTAGAGGGCGATCAGTGAATGATGTGGTTGAGCCTCGACAAAGTAAACCCTCGAGAGAGGACACTTGGCACTTTCAAGTCGATCAAGAAATATTTGATGGGTGTCCATGGTATCTGCCTTATGTAAAACAGCAATTCCAGTTGTATCTAAATTCAATATGCCACACAGTAGCTCATCAAATTCAGGATGGATTTTGAAAGGTTTCTGCATATTAAGGTACACTGCTCCAGTGTATGAGCTTGGCAATCCAAAGCTCTCAAGAGTATAGCCCTCAATACTACCTCCACTTAACCGCGATACTGATTCATCAATGATTCGTCGCTGATAATATTGATGCATTTTTCCTTGTGGTATAAGCAACAACTTTTCAGAATAATGAGCTTGCGCTTGATGAACCGGTAACTCAGCTTCAGCCCAACTAACATAGTATTGAACGGTCCTTATCCCTGAAGTTATTGGATGTCCTAAACAGTACCGAAAACGACAAAGGCAACATTGAACTGCTTCGTCTATTACAGACAGGAGAGAAAGTTGTTAAAGATCAAAATGAAATACTTACCATGTGTGTTCAGTTGCACAGGTGCAAAGCGTGACATTGCCATTCTTCTCGTGACGCGACTCATGGTCAAGTCCAGAAATAAAGCAATGTCAAATCGTAACTTGCCCATTTCTTCCGCCAAACGTACCGGCCATGCTCCATTGCCAGTATCAATTTCATCATTCATGTAAAGATGAATGATCTCATCATCACCGCCGTTCTCTTTTGTTTGCACTTCAAAGATTGGATCAATAGGGAGATCTACCCCCTCATGAACAAATACGTATGTAACTTTAAACAATTCTCTAGACAACCTGGAGAGAACGCCACCAAAATCTTCAGACACAGAATGCCCGGATGATAAAGCACCACTAACAACAGCCAAGTTGATCCTCTTCGGTTCATCATCTGGGGAATCTTCATGACACGAACCATCACCTCTATTCATTTCCAATATATGCGGAGCGACGTATTCCTTCAACTTCGGCCATGCTCTCGTTACAATGTTATAGTGTTGAGATGCGATGGCAGCAACATCCTCACGATAATAGAAAGAGAGTGGAAATAAAGTCAATGCACAATGTATATAAGGATCTGACATCGATACAGGCAATGTTTGCGTAGTCAATTGATCATCGAATACAGTTGTTTCCCGGTGATTGAGGTAGATATCAGCGTAGTAGTTCATGGTCCGAATGCTAGCGTCGGCTGCTTCAAGAGACGCTGGGAAAGTGTCCATCGATGTAGCCAGCGTCAAAAGGGAGCACGTATCACCCTCATTCCCTCCCATCGTAGGTGGTATTATACCTTGTTTACTTATTTCAAACGCCATCTTGGCATATTTTATCCCCTTCTGGTTGTTTTGCTCATTCATAAAATATCTACCTACTAAATTTGCAACCACAAAGGCAATATGTGGATATTGTTCTACCACTGTTTTGCCTTCCCCAACTATTGCAGAATCAAAGGACTTTTCGTAATAGTGCATTGCCTCTGATGGATTGATTGCAGTCAAACTATCACCCAAGCGAAGTAGTGTGTGAAGGTGCCCAGGTTGGTACAAAGCAAGCACACGCAAGTATCCAATGCGATCTTGAGGTGATGTACCGGGAGATCCAATTCGAGCTTCTAGGTCATTCAAAGAATTGATGATGACCACTTCATTCCCGCTGGCAAATGCATGTTCGGACGATTTGAAGTAGGCCAATACGTTGGGAGGCAGTCGGTCTATGAATGCTCTTCGCATAGTTAGCATTTGATGGACAAAATCATCGTCTTCATCAACGGCGGCAGAAACAGCGCTGCATATCTCTGCCGACGTTAAGAATAAGAGTAGCAGCACGACGTGGCAGAGGGAGGCACAGTAATGGCGCACCATCATAGCATTTCGAATTGACCATTATCAAGTACTTTTTCGACAAGAGAGGAGCGGAGGCTGTGGCTCGTTGATTACCTCCTACTTATTGCACAGTACAAGTTCAGCTGGGTACTTAAGTGGGCGAGCGTGGTCAGTGCAAGGCAACCTTCCCCTTGACTAACTGTATCATCGTATTAACGTGTCTAATTCGTACTTATTCCTCCGTTAGTACCAGCTGTGTGGTAGGTCAATTCTCGGTCAAACCGGGCATGATCCTTTGTATGGTACACAAAAGAGGTCATTTTTTGGGATGCCTGTTCCAGCTCTAGCCAGTATCTCATCATCTCTCTCTAGTATTACAGCCATACGATGTCAAATCTATCCATTCCTTTGTTTTTTCTTGTTAGTAGTGTAGAAGACTATATTAAAAGAGTGGATGTCCTAAGTATTGGTTTTACTCTTTCCTAAATATTGGGTGAATCCAATTTCAACTTTGTCTTTACAAAACACCTACAAAATCCTGTATATTCTTGTGCACAGCCCTACGTCATGTTTGCATCAGTACTAGCTGTCTGTTTATTTGCAGCAGCAGCTCCCGCATCATCTCGGCCTTGTTGCATATCCTTTGCTCGCCTAATCATATCCTCTGTGTCATCGTCCGTGACCTCCTGTCCCTGAGCTTTTGCCATTGTAGTCATTACAGCTACTTCAGCTCGCGCCTTTATATCTTTTGTGTCTTTTACATCATACTTCTCACCACCGCATTCTTTTCCGATGGTGTAAAAATCTTTACCAAGTAGGTGAATAGCCTCTGCACGACGGATTCTAGTTTCGATAGGGACTTCAGCATCCGAAAATAACTTTTTGCAGGCACCTTTCAATGTCCGTGATATATCACGATCATTAATTGCCCAAGCAAGCTCCAAAAGCGCAGGGATGGTCTCCTCTAACTTTTGGGCAGCCATCTTTGCTTTCTCCTCGTCCATCGCTTTGTCTTCACCATCCTCCTCCTCGCCACCTACCGTCATGGCTTTCTTCTCTTCCATTTGTTTTTGGACAGCTTCCACTTCTTTCATTGCCTTTCGACCAGTTGTTGCTGCGTTGATCCCAGCACCCATTATTCTCCAGTTGTTAGCATTTGACTTCCTCGCCCTTCGGAATCGAGCATTTATAGCACCCACTCCAAGCGCAGAAGTTTGAACGCCGATATATTCTTCAGCTTCAACCTCAAGTGTAAAACCGATTGCAACCAAAAACGTTGCACCGAAACTTGTAGATACGATTTTAGACGCTTCCTTCGCAATCGATGCTTTAAAAGCCATGATATCATCCTCATCTTTTGCTTCCATAAAGGGAATGATTTTCTCTCTCAGATTGAGCGCGCACTTCACCTCTCGCTTGCGTTGCTTCAACGTCATTTCTTCGCTCGACGCACTCTTACTGGCAAGGAATTTGGCCGCGTCCTCCTCTGTCATGTTTTCCATGTCCATACTCTGTTGTTGCTCCATGGCATCTTTCATTAGTGTATCCGCCGTTGTTGCAATCCACAGTTCGCCAATGTAAGGCTCCACCAAATGACTGCCAAACATAACAGCAAAGAAGACAAGGGGATCAATCTCATTGGCAAGGTTTGCATCAGCCGAGTTGGTTTCAGGCTTTCCATTTTTATCATAACTGGCACGACTTTGCTCATTGGACAAAATTTGATAAGCGTGTCCCAAAGCTTGGAACTTTGCTGCCGCCTCTGGATCATCCTGGCATTTATCTGGATGGCACTTCCTGGCCTCCTTGTAATAGGCTTTTTTAATTTCTCCCGCAGTTGCGTTGGTCGAAACACCCATCAAATCATAATACTCTCTATCCTTGACCTTCCTCTCATTGATATCTGCCGCAGCTGAATTTTCACCACTCGCAGTTTTCCCCCCACCACTTTTCAGTTCTGCCTCACGCTTTTCCACTTCTTCTTTGTCTTTTTCCAAGTAATAATGAATCCACTCCCTTTTTTCATTGTCCCACATCATCCCCTGCTTACTGGCATTCATCGCCTCCACACTGTTGGCCACTCCACGAGACATTTGATACGCTCCCACGCACACACCAGTGACGGGTAGAGCAACTGCACTGGCCACACCTGTGGCAAGCCCCCCAAAGAATCCCCTAACCCCATTTTCGTGTGCCCCGGCGATAGGTTGGGCCACGAGCGATGCCACACCGGCAGCGGTGCCCTTTCCTATGGATTTTAAACCGGATGAGAGACCTGCCCAGCCGTCCTTGGGGCGGCGTGTGGAGAATAATGAGTTGAAGACCTCGGAGGCTTCTTTTAGATCTTCATCGATTTCTTGTTTGTCATTTTCTTGTTTTTGGAGGGATGTTGACTCTGCTGTGGGGGCAGCGGACATTTCAGATGTGCTGCTGTTCATGATTTATATTTTATATAATTATGTCGTCTATATTGATCAGCAGAGCAGAGGAGCGGTGAAGAGCGGGTCGTGCTCAAATAGACAACAACATTATGAACGAACATGAGATTTTGGACTTGGCGTTGCGTGCATTGGTGATCACAGTGTTTCATAGTTCATGTTAGCCATGTTTTGTCTGTCGTAGTGGTTAGTTTTTAAAACCTTAGATAATGTCAAAAAGTCAGTACATCACACATCTCTTGGGAAGATATATAAGTGTTATTAGCTGAGATCCCCATCTGGAATCTCTCCCGCCGCATCACGATGACGTATCGTCCCGATCACCTTCACAACATACATATTAATTATCCTCTGAAGTGTATCATTCAATCACCTCTTTCCACCCTGCTAATGATGATGCGATGTACACATATCCTCGTCGTCAACACTTTGATCATAATATTATTGGCAGTAGAAGTGTATTCGTTTTCAATACAATCAAAATTTCCACAATTGACTTTACCCAGCAGCATTTTTGTGCTCAGGAGTACTACTACGGATGCATCGATAGGAACAGAGCTCAATGATGACATAAATAATCGAATTGACGACGTATTACAGCAAAAAAGACAGGAGCTTCTCTCTGACGTTTCCTTGCTGAAACAACAATACCCACAAAGCACAATAGCAGATGATAACAAAAGCAATGAGCAGCTCGCGAGGGAGGTACTCCTTTCCTCTCGATTACCCGGCCTACACTTTCTGAATAAATCGGAAGTACGTCCAAGCCGAATATATGGAGCAGGTCGAGGTTTATTCTCTTTGGAAGACATACCCAGGGGTCAAGTTATAACTTGCTACCCTGGCGATGCATTGTTGACAAAAGTAGGTGAATATAGTGATATACTTTGGGGCACACATGTTCCAAAGGCTGACATATGGGAAGGAGATGCAGTCTTTATGGGAACTGAATCATCTCCTCCGCTCACATCATACTCAGTATCTGTCGACGAGCAATATTCAGTCCTCGGTCTTCCGTCACTTGATGATAATCCAGCATACTTTGGTCATTATGCGAATGATGGTGCGGGAATCGATGGATTGGGCTTGGATATCGAAGAAGAACTAGGTTTGGAGGAGAATATTGCTGCTTATGTTTCGAGAAGTAATACTTTGCGAAATGCAATGCATACGCCGTTTAAGGGGGGTACACATATGGTTACTGTGGCAACTAGGGATATTCAAGCAGGGGAGGAGATCTTGGTGACTTACGGTCCAGACTATTGGGGAATACCTGCTCTTGTAGAGGAAGCATCATTTCGCAATCGCGTTGGTCAACTGCTTACGTCGGCTAGCCTTCTCTTCACTATTGCTTCATGTTGGTTGTTCGTAAACTCTATAAGTTAGGATGTCCACTGTAGTCATTAGTACCTGTGTGCAGTCCTTTATCTGATCTTGCATTGCTGCTGTACGACTTGACTGAATAGTCACTGCTTACGAAGAGATATCATTTCAATGTAATAAATTTATCTTAGATTATCAAACTAAATAGAAATCAAACTCTCATTTGCAATGGGTCTAAAGAATGTCAATTGTGTCAGCCAAAGCTTCAGGATCGCACTCAGCCATTGCAATCATTTCCTTTCCACCAGTTGAAAAGTGTGCTTCAATAGCAGCCAACACTTCTATTGATTTCTGATCGCCAATGAGGTTAATTGCTGTTCCCTTCCTTCCAAAACGACCAGTACGACCAATGCGGTGCAGGTAAGTTTCAAAGTCTGGCTTGCCGTCTTTATCTATGGGGACATCATAGTTTACAACGAGGCAGACACCGTCCACATCTACACCACGAGCCAAAACATTCGTTGTGATGAGTACATTGGATTCATCTTTTCGGAATGCCTCCATCGTTCTGTCACGTTCCTCATTTTCGACACTACTGTGAAGCACAGAGCAAGTGTATCCATTGTCCGCAAGTGTGCGATGAACAGAATCAGCATCTCTCTTTGTACCCACAAAAATAATGGATTTTCCAACTGCTAGAAGCGAGTAAATATCTTCCAAAAATTGTAACTTTCCACCATCATATTGCTGACAATCAACCCAAATCTGTTTAATGATATCAAGAACCTGTTGCGTAATGATAAGTTGATTTCATGTGTCAGTTTTTTTGTCACTCAATTTTGTGGAATAACAACATAAGACGTTAGAAGAGAACGAAACAAACTGCGAATAGATGCTTACCAAATATTCATCACTCTCAATCAAAATTTTATCAGGATTGTGAATCATCTTTTCAGCAAAACTAATCACCTCATCGGGGAAGGTTGCAGAAAATAGCAAACTCTGGCATTTCTTAGGCATCACCTTCTTGATCAATAACGAGTTAGCCCTGTGTCCACTCTCAGCAACCATATTATCAGCCTCATCAAGAACGAATACTTTAATAGTCCTGGCATCAATAATTCTTCTCTTGAGCCAATCAACAACCTTTCCAGGAGTTCCAATGACCATGTGCGAGTCTAACTTGGCCCCCCTCTCAATAGTCTCCCCCGAAAGTGCTAGACGAACTTTTAAGCCTGACATGTGTGCAGCCATGGGGCTAACCGCATTGTTGAAAATCTGCACAGCCAACTCTCGTGTAGGAGTTACACACAAAGCCTGACATGTTGCAGGAGTATCGATATTAATCCTATACAGCATTCCCAAGACAAAGGCAGCAGTCTTACCAGAACCAGATTGTGCCTGGCCAATTAGATTACGGGGAGGGTTGGCCAATATTCTAGGCAACGCTTCCTCCTGAATAGCCGACGGGCGTTCAAAACCCATCTCAAAAATTGCCTTGATTAAATGTTCAGGAAGATTCAGATCTTGGAACGTTTTTGCAGAACTCAAATGGGAACTTTGATCCGATTGAATGACACGTAGACGATCAGTGCTGTTCTTCTGACGTTCCTGAATATCCAATGCTAATTTTTGCATCCGTTTGGTGAGAGTATCTGATGCCGCCTTCTTTTTGTTTTCAATTTCCTGCTCTTTCTTCAGCTTGGCTTGCTCGGCGGCGGCAGCCGCAGCCTCCTCTTCTTTTTTGGCCTCCTCTTCTTTCAATTTCAAGTCACTGGAGGAGAGCCGTTTATTTTCCGCCTTTTCAACTTTATTGAGGATAGCATGCGCTTTAAATCGGACCTCCGACTCCGATGGAACTCGAGCTAACTCTGCAGTTTCATCGTCCTTCTCCTCAGACGGCTTTTCAGGCTCTTTCTCCTCCTCCTTCTTGGGCTCTTCAGCCACTGCCGGTGCCTCCGCCGAGCCGTCGCTAGTAGTCTTCTCGTCCTCGGTGGATGACATGATCTTTAGTTACTAGATTTGAAAGATTTTATGGCGATCATGTATCATGTTGCAACCACAACCACGAATGCCGACAAAACAGACGAAGCAAGCAAGAGAAAAGAGTCGGGGGGAGTGGATATCGAGTGCGCGCGCAACGCAAATCAAAAGTTCCCTCCGACCTGCCAAGCCAACTATGAACGGAAATGTATCGTAGCAAGGTTGTGTGCTGCCACTCGATACAATTAAAGCTATCAATCTTCTTTAAGTTGTCTTAAACGATACGATAGCAAGGAAGAGATGGTGGTATTTTACATCCCGCAGAAGCCAACAGAAAAGTTATGTGGAGATTCCTTCGCCTGCAAAAATGGATCTGTATGCAAGGCAGGGGATGGTGAGGTCGATCACCGACACCAACATCTGGGCTTGCTCTCGTCAATAACCAATGCTGATGGATCAACGTATTACTGCGAATGCTCTCCTGGGTTCATTGGTCACGACTGCTCTGTTCAGGTCAAGGAGTGTAATTCACATAGGGAAGACTTGGTTCACAGCTGCTACTTTGGAAGCGAATGCATCGAAGCAGATAATGAGTATGGCTTGCTCGACAAGTTCTGTGACTGTTCAAGGGCACACACAAAGGATGGGGCGGTCGTAGCAGGTCTAATGTGCCAATATACTTCTTCTACCATGTGTGTCGATGATGATAAACACATTACAAGCACAACTGATGCATACTGCACTAACGGAGGAACGTGTAGGAGCATTGTAGGTTCCGACGAAGACTTTTCTGGATGTCAATGCGAGGAAGGAAAATGGGACGGAAAGCATTGTGAATTTGCAGATGGAATCCTAAAAGATGACGCCCTTGATCTCTTCTCGGTACGAAAGGCTGAGATTCTTTATGAAGAGAATCTTCATGGATTAGGTTTGACAGCTACAACTACGTCCGATGTAAGAATAGAAAGCGGAAACTTCAACTTCACAAGTTTTGGAGTTGGCTTTGGTGTTGTAGTTGGTGTAGGTATCAGTCTTCTCATGATGTTTGTAGTGCGTAGGGTTAGGAAGGATAAGAGACAATTTCTTCCCGAAGACGATTACAAGTGTTTCACGTATGATGGTCAAGCCCCACCACCAAACGTGTTTGCTTCCTCTCGAAAGAAAGAAGTTGAAGTAGAAGAAGATGACGAAATCACAATGATGATTGACACTCATAACGATGCCAATTATGAAGACAACGTGGAAATGTTAGACGAAGCGACTTCAAGAATACTTGAATCACAGTTCAGAAGGACGGACGTTGGCGGAGCACACTCTAACGAGGAAGAAGGTGAAGACTTTGTATCGCCTTCTTATTATGATCACGACGATGAAGCACTGGATGGGAGAGATCTTCCACGAATCACAATCAATAATGGTCAATTTCCTTTCTCCTCTGTTGCAGTTGAGCAACCATTGCCTATGAACTCCATCATGAGTTTAGATGGAGACGAAGACGTAAACGGTCGTGAAAATTCCAACATAAGTAGCTTGGATGGCTACTCCGAGGAGGACGATGATGATAGTGTATGCTATGTGTAATGTAAATGATGTTTTAGAACTAGATGCTAGTTGAATCTTCAAAGTCTTGGAGTAAGTATAAGTTGTACAGGTTATATTTAATAAATCTCTGCCATAATCGACTCAACTTTGCCATACATGCGCCATCTCATCTGTCGGAGTACTTCTACTCGTATCAGAGTCGTCTACTGTGAAAACGTTTTCCGGACTCTCCATGAAGGACGCCAGTAAGCAGTTCACAATGAGCTGTCTATGCTCATTTAGAAATTGAACCCATTGAGGCCAGTACTCTCTCCGTGCGTAGTCAAATGGCGAGTGCCCGCGCTTGTCCTTGGATAGCAGCATTTCAGGTGCGGATGTTATAAGAATCCTCATGATTTCATGATTAGGCGGCGACGAGGACCAACAAGCATCATGCATGGGGGTTCGTCCCATATCATCACGAACCCGCGGTGAAACACCAGCCTCATTTATAAAGAATCGAACAATATCAGTAAATCCACGTCTACATGATGTGTGGAGTAGGCTCTCTCCGAATCGATTACTAGTTTGCATGATTTCACCTGCCTGATGAAAGGCCCGAAGCGTCTCTACATCATTCCCTTGAACGGCATATACCTTCTCGTTATTATATGCTTCTGTCTGCTCATCTGTATATGTAAGGAAGTATGAATCATCATTCAGTCGTGTAGTAGCCACAGCTATAATGTCTTCGCCGCGAATGGAGTTGGTCAGACTTTTTGACTGAAGCAATATGGTTCTCACAAATGTGGACGGGCTGACGTTCAAGTCAAGCTCGTTCGTAGGCGTAAGCACAGAGTCATTCTCAACAGAAACTAAGCCAGGTAACGCCGTGCAACTTCTCGACTGATTCATGATAGATGTAGGTAACTGATTTTCAAGCTTGCGAGGACCGAGTGGGTTGGTAGATAAGTTATGATCTGTCGATGGCTCTTTCGTTGAACTCGCAAATGTAACTCGTTTTCTCTTAGCGACTGGAATGGAAGGTAATGTAGCAGAAGTGGAGCCGTTCTCAATTGTAGCGTCGGCGATGTGGGTAGTAAATGTAGCAGAGTGAGTGGGAAGACCAGATGAGCTGCGTTTTTTCAAGTTCATGCTCTCTTTCAGGTCAGATGTGTTAGCCTCCGCAGATGCCGAGGACGCTACAGATACATTCACTTGATGTATAAGATTAGAGTGCTGAGGTTGTTTGAGTAAATAATTTCCACTACTGTCGTCGCACAATGAGTGCTCTCCTTCGTCATGGGCTGGGTCTTGCATTCTGTGTGCGTGCTGTCTGGATTGGTTTGTTGGCCTGCTGTGTTGGCCTGCTGTGTTGGAGCACATCGTCCAGTTGTTTTGGTCTACTCAGCTCTGATTCAGTGCTTGGCGAAATGACACTTTTCACACTGCGTCAGGTTTTCTGAAGGCCTCGGCTTTTTCACGCAAGATTAATCTGTAACATCAATCTACACTCAAAATCATTAACGTAGAGTGCGTAGAGCCCCATCTACAGTACAGATAATGACACAGATCTTTGATTTCTCGAGGCATCTAGTAATGATCGCAAAATTGTCGCTGTTTTCAGTGCCACTTTGACGTGCTATTGCTCAACTTCAACAGCGGAGAATGAGCAGATGAATCATCATTAGCCTCCTCCTCGCGCCTGAGCAATGACAATTCGCTGGTAGCGAAAAAGCAGAAGGTGGCGTGGCAGATGCTGGACAGAGAAGCAGCAGCTGCAAGTCTGTACTTGTGTAGTCTTTGTCTTTGGCAGTGACAATGTGTTACATTTTGTTGTTTGGTTACTAAGTATTTGCTAACATTAGCTAGGTGAGTTTGAATCACTAATTCACATGCTTTTATTGTATGACTTTGTTAAGGTAATCGCCCAATACAGCAACTGTCAATGCGTCTACCTTGACGTCTTCCTAATCATCATTGTCTGCCAATACATCCCAAACAACTCCGGCTGTCAATACTATTGCAAAAGTTCCAACAATGTTATACAGCGGTATGTCATCCAACCAGTCCAGTAGAGGCTTGCATCTGGACAAGAACAGTGTCACCACGACCAAAACAATACACGAAGCGAAAAATGTCCCTAGGCATAAGTCAAGTGGCGTAAACAATCCTCCGAGAACAAGTGATGGAAAGTACGATATCTCATCCAGTGCTCCCAAAAATGTGAAGCTCACCACCGCCCACGGACTGAGTTGTATTCTATCATCATCCTCGTCATCACTGTCAGCTTTGCAAGAAAGAGATTGTTCTGCATCCTGTAATAGTTCACCAGTACCATCTTCTGGTCTGTCAATTGATCCATAATTGTCTGTCGGATGCGTCGTTTGTTGTTGAAATTGAGATTGTGCTGCCGCTCTCCTCCTCCTCTTGAGCCACTTCTTTATATAGAGCGCTGCAGCGATGATCCAGCAAAAACCAGCGCCAATTGATCCCAGCAATATCTCCTCATTCTTCCCGTCCGAAACTGCCCATTGCAATCCAGATGCAACGGCGACACTGATACAAACAAGGACCTCCAAGGTCGCTATGAATAGAGCACCGTGAATTAATCTCGTACAAAATGGAAGCGATGGCGATGTGTACGGAACTAGCCAGATAGCGTCGTCAGCCGTAGTAGCAGCGACCATTAACGTGGCCCCGACCAGGCCAGTCAGTGATGTCGCCATTTTTATGGTGGCAATATACTTAGATAGGTCTCTTTGGTGGTGATGGCGGTGATGGAAGATGATAAGAATAAGTGATGCAAGTTCCCGCAATTATCTATCACCCTCACCCGCCCTTCACCATTCACACCTTCCCCAGCCAACATATCTAGAGATACTTCCACGGTAGCAAATCTATCAGTTCACAGCAGTCAACACCGACGGAAGTCAAAAAGCCAAAAGACAAAGCATCGAACGAGATACTATCGCGAGCAGGAAACCAAGTAGCATCCAATCACTCATAAACTGCACTGCACCGCCATGCAAGGTAATCGCTTATTGAAAACAGCCCTGACTTCCACCGTCAGGAGGCAACAATGTTTATTCAGAACAACTGTTGCTCGAAACAGCAGCGGCATCACTCGCCTTGGAACGGAGGTTCTCCCTACCATGAGCCAAGCAGTTGTGCACAACGATATCGTATACCTCAGTGGTCAAGTTGACGGCACAGGAGAGGATGTTGTCGCACAAACTAAAAATGTACTTGCCAAAGTTGACGCATACCTTGAAGAGGCGGGTACCGACAAATCAAAACTGCTCACAAGTACAATCTGGTTGAAGAATATAGAAAGAGACTTTGGGGCAATGAATGAGGTATGGTGTCAATGGATTGACCAGAATAACAAACCAGTTCGAGCTACCACAGAAGCAAGTCTTGCTGCTCCGAATATGCTTGTCGAGATTCAAGTAACAGCTGCGAAATAATTGACGAAAAGAAAGAACAAACATGGTAGCAGAAGAAGCATTATGATAGATGCTGCTGATATTGTAAAGTCATGCCTCGTTGAAAAGTATACAACAGCGGCGTTAGATGACTAATCTAAACTCTCGGTTGTCTACAAACTGCACATTTTCTACTTATGAATATCGATATTGCAGCAGTAGATTTTTACAATCATCCTATAAACTTTTTCGAATATTTTATATGACCTGCAAATACTTGATTGCTCTATTTTATTCCTTCAGTAGCAACCATGGAGAGGCACAGTATTCTTCCAACAAGAACATAACAGAGCAGAGAAGTAAATTGTAGTGTTACTCTTAGGCTACACGAACCTCCACTGTGTCATGTGTGATAAAGAAAGAATTTACTCAAAAGAGTCCCCATTCCAAACTGTCAGAAAATTCTCTTTACATAGCTTGATTGCTAGTACATTGTAGCTGGCAGATCAACAAGCAAGCCTTTGGTCTTACTTCCTTTGTTTGTGGGATTTCCTATGTGGGAATCACTACAAAAATCTCCGGGTAGATACGCCAAAAAGATTCAAAATGCACCAGCCCTCACCTGCCTAACCAAGCCAGCACATCATTGATCATAGATTTCAACTTCACCTCAATCGACACCGAGACGTCCACCATGCTACAATCCACTCTGACCCTGTCTCTTCTTGCTCTCACTGGTGGGTTGTTCCAGGTCACCAATGCTCAAAATCAAACCGAGAGCATTCAAATCGAAAACGACAATCCTGACTTCAGGGTCTGCGGAGTTAACTACACAGAAGTTCTCGATAATTGTAGCACAAATCCACCGTGTCCTACTGGTGACAGATGCCCTGTCGGCTACACCTGTTTTCAATTGAACGAGAAACTTTGCCCACCTAAAACATCTGCACCAACAGCTGAACAAACAGCCGCACCAACAACACTTCCGCCAGCACCTGCACCAGCATTCAAAATCTGTGCCACAGGCTTTTCTCAAGCCGCAAGTTTGTGTTTCGACAGTACGGTGAAGGATTGTGCAACGTGCAACAACGTCACTGAGGCATGCTTCACAGTAGCGCCGGAGCTTTGCACTGACGGAAATATCGATGCTCCAACATCTCCGCAGACAGCGCCACCTACTGCTGCACCAACTGCGTTACCAAAACCTACTCCATCACCAACCATGTCGGTCGCTCCTACAAAAGCTCCCACTCCCAACAGATTTTTTTGTGCAACAAACTGGGACACTGTTGATGAAAATTGTAGCACGGCAACACCATGTCCTAACGGCCAACAGGATTGTGCGAGTACTGGAATGAATTGTTACGAGATTCAAGCTGACAAGTGCGTCGGCCAAACAAACCCCGTTGATACAGGTAGTTCTGAAACAGAAGGATCGAGTGCTCAGTTGATCGATCCTCCTGTTTCCACACCTTCGGCCACTGTATCAGTGAAAGTTTGCGCGAAAGATTTGATTGAAGCAACGTTCAATTGCGCTACGAACACACCCTGCCCTGATGGGTCCTCAGCTTCATGCGCATCAGGCGAGGCGTGCATTCCAGTGGATAGTTGCAATAAAAGCAGTGAAATGACTGATGCTCCTACTCAAGCATCCCAATTGTCATTTGCAACTGCAGCTCCTGTTCCTAGTCCAACTGGAGAGAATGCTACTGCTTCACCAGTTGCTTCTAGCACTGAATGGACTCAATCTCCTTCAGGAACAGTTGGATTTATATGGGCAACTCCTGCTCCGAATGGGTCAAACATTCTACACGTTAGCTCTGTCCTCCAATCGTTTTTGGTTGGATTGATCTTTCTGGGTGCAGCTATGGTCTAAGTTTTAGGAGGAGGACTTTAAGCCAAGTTATTCACATAAGAAGTATTAAGAATACTATGTAATGATTATAGCAGTTATCGACGTTATTATCAGCTGATAGGCATTTATACAATATACAATAACCGCATATTACTACATACTACTTCTATTCTTATGGAAAGGTCCTCCAATGGCTTCTATATAACAACACTCTTAGCCCCACACAACGCAACACAAGAGAAAACAACTCCAGTTTAAACACATACACAAAATAACGCTCTCAATCTACCTTTTTACCTCTCTTATCTCCCTCCGCCTCCTCAATAGTCAAATAGCTCTCTGCGCCACCCGAATATTTCGATCGATTCCATACCATAATTACATTCTTTCCATCCATTTGCATCCGTTCATTAAACTCCCAAACTCCCTCTTGTATCAATTTACGCCGCAGTTTCACCTGCCTACCATGTCGTGCACCCCACACAACCAATGGGACCAAAAGTGGTCCAGTAGCCAATAGCACATAATCTAATTTCTTGGCACGACTTTTCTTAATCTTATCATTCAAAGTTTGTATCGCAACTTCGTATTCATCTGGCGTGAGTAAATTATGTAGTGACGATGGACGTGCATATCGTGGATGTGGATTGAATTTGGTATCGAGACCACCGTTGCAAGAGTAGGTTGGAACGATGATTACTTTTCGTTTGGATTTATTCGTATTGTTTTTTGTGTTGGCTACTGCGGCGGATGGTTCGATTTTGCCAAGACCAACGATTGTGGGAGTTCCAGAGGTGGATATTGCGACGGTCGATGCATTTATGTAGGTTGTTTCACCTCGTAATGGTGAATACTGTAAATGTTGTGTATGCTGTTCTTGTTGAGTCGAGTCTCTGAATCCAAGGAGATCAGTCTCGGGCGGGGAACGAGCCACTTCATTGCAGTCGATCTGACCCATGGCACGAAGAACTGCACCTCCGGGTCCGACTGAGGAGTGATAATGGCGCTGCTGCCCAATAGAAGATCCTGAGAGGAGATCATCTGCTTCCATCATCTTGATTGTGGCCGTGTTGTTCTGTAGGATTCACCGCAAAGATAAAGATAGTAACCGGAATGGCGATATGATGATCATTATTTTTTTGTCGAACTCTTTTTGACTGCACGAGAAGTGACAGACATATGACGTCATCAACGTAGGAAATAATTGAATTGAGTCGCGATGCTTGAAAGATTTTTCGCCCGAGCTTTGTGCGATTAAATCCGTACACTACGTCGATATTATGATGTATGGGGAAGAAGTGTCAAT
>JALLBH010000577.1:0-17910 GCA_036940005.1 Skeletonema menzelii
CTCAAAATCGGCATTTTTCACCCCATTTTGCCCCCCATTTTTGCCTGAATTACGGCTAGATATTCTTACCTATCTACGTAGTTGTCTCCCGCCAAAAACTCTCACCGTCCATTTTCGGCAAAAAAATGGGCTTCTTTGTCATTGCCATTGCCTTGCCGTTAAGTAGCACTTCGATCTATTGCAACCATCATCAGCGCCAATCAATTTCTCCATCGTTACCGCTTCCAGTATCATTATCATTACAATCTACAGCAGCAGCAGTGGTTAGTCGTTTATTCGTTCAATTATAAATACACTATTTTAAAAAATGGCCCCTCTTCTCGGCGGCGAAACCCTCCAAGAACGCTCCAAAGGCAAAGACGTCCGGCAGTCCAACATCGTCGCCGCCAAGGCCGTCGCAGCCGCCGTCCGAACCTCATTGGGTCCCCGCGGCATGGACAAACTGATGCAACTCCCCTCCGGCGAGGTCCTAATTTCCAACGACGGGGCGACCATTTTGAGCAAAATGAATGTATTGCACCCTGCCGCCAAAATGTTGGTGGAGTGCAGTCAATCTCAAGATATTGAGGCGGGCGATGGGACCACGTCGGTGGTAGTACTGGCAGGAGCATTGCTCGATGCATGTGGTGGATTATTGAATAAGGGGATCCACCCCGCCATGATTGCCAGCAGTTTCTACAAGGCGGCGGAGGCATGTACGTCGATATTGAAAGAGAATGCCGCCCGGCCGGTGGAGTTGAGTGATCGGGAAAGTTTGGTCAATGCTGTGCAAACTTGTTTGTCTAGTAAGGTGGTTAGTCAGAACTCGGATTTGTTGGCGCCAATTGCGGTGGATTCGGTGTTGAATTTGTTGGGGGATGATCCCGCCAAAGCCACTAACGTCGATTTGAGGGATATTCGTATGGTGGAGCAGTTGGGGGGGACGGTGGATGATACCGAGTTGGTCAAGGGACTAGTGTTTGATAAGGGGAGTACCAAGACGGCGGGGGGACCTAGTCAGATTGAGAATGCAAAGATTGCGTTGATTCAGTGAGTGCCATACCATATTGTGAAATGTTGCATTAGGTTGCATTCTACTTTACATTATATTGTATTCTCACGCACAAATTATTGTTATTCAGATTCTGCCTCTCTGCACCCAAAACAGACATGGACAACAACGTAGTCGTCAGTGACTACGCCGCCATGGACCGCATCCTCCGTGATGAACGCAAATACATCCTCAACCTATGCAAAAAGATCAAAAAGAGTGGTGCCAATGTCGTACTCATCCAAAAATCTATATTACGCGATGCCTACAATGAATTGAGTTTACATTTTTTGGCCAAAATGGGGATCTTGGTTGTTACCGATGTGGAACGTACCGATGTGGAGTTTGTTTGTCGGACTTTGGGATGCACCCCCGTGCCACATGTCGATTCATTGAGTCCAGAAAAGTTGGGTACAGCCGAACATGTGGGGGATGTGGTGTTGCCTGGATCGGGGCATAAAGTGGTCAAGTTTGTGGGGGTGTCGAATCCTGGACATACCTCGACGGTGTTACTTCGTGGATCGAATGATTTGGTGTTGGCGGAGGCGAATCGGTCCGTTCATGATGCTCAATGTGTTGTCCGATCTTTGGTGAAGCAGCGTTACCTCATTGCTGGGGGAGGAGCCGCTGAGACGGAGGCATCTCTTCGCTTGAGGGAGTTGGCATTGGAGACGACTGGGTTGGATTCTCATTGTTTCAAGGCATATGCTGATGCGTTGGAGGTGATCCCGTACACTTTGGCAGAAAATGCTGGGTTGAAGCCTATTGATATTGTGACAGAATTGAGAAAGGCGCATGCCGAGGGTATGGTTGGAGCAGGAATTAATGTGAAGAAGGGACGCATTTCTGACATGTATGATTTGAATGTTATCCAGCCATTGTTGGTAACAACGAGTGCCATCAAGTTGGCAACGGAAACGGTGTGCATGATTTTGAAGGTAGATGATCTCGTTGTGGTGATGTAAGAGAAGTAATGCTGATGGTCGAGGCGGCGATGCACAATTCCGCGCAGTTGTCGAACTAAGATACAAAAAATGATGAACTAAATCTACGTAGGAATTAGTACCTAAATCGAAAAATACCGTAGGACCATGGCAGCCGACACAGCTACCAACCCTACTGTGGGGGGACCGCACGACGCGGTTATTAATTATTTGGAGACCATAGGAAGGATGCATAAATTGCCTTCGACCAAGTTCTCAAATATTAGAATTATTCAGCTAGAAATGGAGGCGAATAACACAAGGGCCGATCAAACTACATCGGCTGGGGAAGTTGGGCAGGACGTTCGAATTATACTATGGAAGGACATGATGCTAAACATGGTAGTACAGTCGACGACAGCTAAGAGGGATGAAGAAGGAGGGACCGTTGGAGATTTCACCTTGCTTAAAAGGGCAGCGATCTGGACGCCATTCTCTCCATGGACGCCGCCTTGGCCACCACCGTCACCACCTGCGTCTCATCGAAAAACAACTACATTAGATGGATACAATGAGGATTTCAGCGAGTACAGGATAATGGACATCTGTGTCTATAAAGACCAGAGACATTATACTGCTGGAGATGGCTTATACTCTATAGACAATTGTCAAGGGAGTAAATTCCTGTACCACAGCAACGACTTTGATTCCGATGAATCTACAGATCCAGCCTCAACAGCTGGCTTTGGTGAGTCCTACGCCCCTCCTTCCGAAGAGGAAGTTGTGGGGCGCATGTTGTGATGAATCAAGGGCAGCGACTACCTGCACAGGCCTTTGCAGCCGTCGTGAGCCATGATTCTAAAAAGAGCCAAAAAGGTCGTCGGACCTTAAAACCGACAAACAATTATAGAGATAGAGGGCGAAGGAGCTCTGCTCGTCGCCCGAACATCTACCGGCAATCCAAAAACATGAAACAACAAAGAAATAACAAAAATTCGAGCAATAATAAAAACGACAGTCTGCATTCGGACGAGGTTAGAGAGTTATTGTCACGCCGGAATAATCGCAACGACGACCTGTCAGCGTCGGAAATTGCTGAACTCTTGGAGCAAGCCAACGCAGATAAATCAACAGCAGGATTGGAGAAGGCGGAAGCCTCAGCAGCTTGCAAACCTACGGCGTCGGAAGTGAACGCCAAAGCTCCGCTGTACGGGACTTTACAACTGCATCACAAGGATCCAGATGCTATTCGAGTGATGTCGCTCAACCTGAATGGTATTCATTTGTGGGGACACAACAATGTGAAAGCAGAGCGGTTGAAGAACTTGCTCAAACAGTCCCACACAGACGTCCTGGGGATTCAAGAGCACCATATCAATTTTGCTGCCTTCCCATCTTCCAAAACCATTGCCTCAACTCTTAGACATGGCTCCGATGACATCTGCTCGATACAAGCCCACAATACCCGCGAGACCAAAAATATAGGCCATCACCAACGAGGCGGTACGGCAGTAGTAGTGCGGGAGCAACTCACAGGTTTCATAGTCGACAGAGGTAAAGATGAAAAAGGCTTAGGGATGTATGCATGGTATACAACAGAAGGGAAAACTGGGGTGCGGACTACTTTCATCAGCGCGTATGCGCCGAGCAAGAGCGAAGAGTATGGATCGTACTATCAACATATAGAGCGGTACATTCAGGAGAAACGGCTTCAAACTAATCCCAAGGACTTATTTCGAACTAGCATCATTGGGTTTATTCAAAAGCGGAGTCACAGGAAGCATCAGATGGTGCTAATGATGGACAGCAATGAAAATGTTACAGATGGTCACCTGAGCAAGCGCTTAGCAGAAGAATGTCGTTTACGTGAGGCTGTTCACCGTGCAATGCCAGGCAGGAAAGGGCCGCCTACACATATCTCAAACTCCGGGTCTAAGAAGTCAAGTGGATCAATAGATGGTATTTGGATCTCGGACGACATCGAACTTATGGGAGCCAGCTACCTCCCCTTTGACAAGGTGCTCGGGGATCACAGACCGGTGGTGGTTGATATACACATGAGATCAGTACTGGGCACGTTGCTTCACCGTATCGTGCGCCCCAAGGCAAGAAGATTGAACTCCAGGGTCAAAAGGCATAGAGATAGGTACCTACATAGTGTGAAGGAAGGCTTCCAGAACAAAAAGATAGAACAGATGATAGGCTCTTTAGAAGGGGAGGCCTCTTTCCCCCCGTCCCAGGTGGTTATTGACAAGCTGGAAAAATTAGATAATCTTGTGGAGGAGATCATGCTCCAAGCGGAACGTGGTTGCCGAAAACTGTTTGCTGCACATTACGAATTCTCTCCTGAAGTGCAAAACTGGATGGACAGATGTCACCTTCTGAAATGGTTACTTCGAGCACATCAGGGCAAGCGGACTAACAGGGGGAACCTTCGAAGACTTGCACGCAAGTTAGGAATGACCGAATGTCTTCGGTACACGGTTCCGGAATTGGTAAAGCTTTATGCAGCTACAAAAGAGAGAGCTGTAGAGTTAATGGCGGCGTCACCGTATCTCCGTAAACAATACCTGCACCAACGCTTACATGATGCCATTGAAAATGGACGGGATGACGAAGCCAAGTACGTTCAGAATATTATACGAGGAGAGGCTCAAAGGAAAGTATGGCAGGGTATCAAGAGAACTGTCAAAGGTACATCTCACGCCGCAGTGGTGAGGGTTGAAGTACCACAGGCAGACGGGAGTGTCATCGAATGCACTACTAAGGAAGCGGTAGAAAAGGCGATCATGGATGAGTTATCTACCAGGTTTGGACGTGCAGAGTCGGCACCCATTTGCCAGGGCGCGTTATTTGACCTACTTGGAGTGTACGCAGACACGAACGCCGCAATGCAGATTTTAGAAGGCACGTTCGAACCACCAGCTGGCACTGACGCTGCCACCATCATTCTCCTTGAAGAAATAGCCCGCATCTGGGAAAAGGTTGGAGAAGGGGAGGTCAACATAGTTGTGACACAGGAAGACTATCAATATTACTGGAGAAGAGTCAAAGAAAAGATCTCGTCATCCTTCTCAGGTTTACATTTCGGTCACTATAAAGCCATAGCTCACGATGACTATCTCTCGGATCTGTTAGCAAGGAAGTTGTCCTTGATAGCTGCGACTGGGTCGGCACCTGAAAGATGGGCAAGAGGATTATCAGTGATGCTAGAGAAGATTGCAGGGGTTGCGTTAGTCACTAAACTGCGTGGGATACTTCTGCTGGAGGCAGACTTCAACTTCCATAACAAACTTATCTTTGGTTCGCGGATGATGGACCTTGCCAGAGAAAATGGGTTAGTTCCGACGGAGATTTACAGTGAGAAAGGCAGAACAGCAGAAGACGCAATCTTGCAGCAGGTGCTCTTGTATGACATAGCGAGGGTCACCAAACGCCCTTTGGTGGTGGCCTCAGTCGACGCAGCGCAATGTTATGACAGAGTCGCCCTCGCAATGGCAGCCCTCACCCTAAGAGCGTTCAAGGTGCATAATAGTTCGGTGCTTGGCATGTTACGGCCGTTGCACTGCATGGAATTCTATCTCCGCACGGGTTTCGGTCATTCTGATACGTTTTTCGGTGGAAGTGATGAAGGAAAGCATGGCCTCGCACAAGGCAACGGTGCGGCCCCACCCACTTGGCAACAAATCTGCACCTTGATGATCAACGCACAACATAGACGGGGACATGGAATAGAGGTAATTTGTCCGATCACACTCAAGTCGATCAGACAGGTTGGCGTCGATTATGTGGATGATTGCAACCTGTGGGGTGGACTAGACGAGTCAGACGATTTAGAAACGGCCGCGGCGAAAAGTCAGGACGGTATTACGTCTTGGGGGAATTTGCTACGCGCAACTGGGGGTGCTCTACAACCGGGAAAATGCAGTGCTACGGCTCATCACATGGTACCAGATGGGAAAGGAGGCTGGGTGTATTCAGATCAAGGGAAAGAGTACGAGGAGGCAGGCTTGGAAGAACTGGATGGTATTCAGTTTGAGGTGCCACAGGGAGAGGGGGAGTCAGCGCCAATCAAACGACTGCCAACAAATCAAGCGGTAGAAAATCTGGGGATATTTGCACGCCCAGACGGCAACCCTGATGCACACTTTGCTCACATGAGGGAAAAGATGACGGATTGGACAGCAAAGATCAAAAATGGATCCATACCAACGAGGTCCGTGTGGATGAGCTACACTCATCAGCTGTGGTCTGGGTTGAGGTATGGTCTAGGTGCGTGCTCAGCGTCCTTACCTGCTCTTCGGTCCGGGCTCGGGTCAGCAGACTACTACATTTTAAGCAACTTAGGAGTGGTCCGCTCCATCACCAGGGAATGGAGATATCTCCCAGCAACTTTCGGAGGGATGGAACTCTTTGAACTCCCGATAGAAACTACGGCAGCTACGATCTCTTCCTTCTTGCAACATTACTCCACGGGCTCTCAAATCGACATTGCTCTGTCTGCGGCGATGCAATACCTGCAACTTGAGATTGGTGTGGACAGATGCCCTTTTGAGATGGATTTTACGGTTTGGGGGCCACTGGCGACTGACACGTGGGTAAAAGCGCTGTGGGAAAAGATCGATCACTACGGCCTCATCCTCGATATGGATTACCCGACCATTCCGCTTCCAAGGGAAAACGATGCTCTCATAATGCAGAAGATGGTGGATTTGGGTATTCGAGGCGCCGAGCTCAAGCGAATTAATAGAGTCCGGATCACACAGGAAGCTCTGTTTCTCTCTGACATCACGACTCCAAACGGCCGCTCTTTAGAAGAGCAATTACTTCACACAGATTGGTCAGAGACAGAAGAAGGAGCACTGGGTCGCCACCGCTCTCGTCTGAAGTTCTGGCTAGAACTGCCGACTGCCACTGATTGGAAGACCTGGGAGAAGAGATTGAAGGAAATAGCGTCGCCGTCCCTACGCCTGGACACACCGCTTGGTGCTTGGAAGGCACCATCTACTAGAATCTGGCGCTACCTGTATGACCCCGACAACCACTTGGTTGAAGTGCATTCTGATGAGGAGATCGCCATCTATGAATACGATGTCCACTCCTCGGCAATGACTAACGTCTTAACCCACACTCGTGTCGTCTCCGAAGGAGCACCTAACACCGTCCCGGTGGAAATTCGTCGAACAACTGGCAGTACAATCAAGCTACTTCGGTCGCAAAGTTCACCTCTGAGGAACGAAACCCCGCCAGAAGTCCATACTCTGACGTTTGCACAACGCCTTAAAGCCAAAGGAGGCGAGTGGATGTGGGATAAACTGCAGTTCAAACAAGGGGATGACCCCGGTTGGATGGTAGAGGCAATATTGAATGAGTCCCTGTATATCGTTACAGACGGCTCACACATCCCCAACCTGGCAAAGGACATATGTGGAGCAGCGTTCATCTTCTATTGCGCTGTCACTAAAAATTGGTTGAGAGGAGAGTTTGCTGAAGAATCTGAGAGCGCGGATAGCTACCGAGGAGAACAGCTGGGGATGCTAGCAATTCATATTATTCTATTGACGCTCGAAGAACACTGTGAGGGGATGGAAGCATCATCCAACCTTTTCTGCGATAACAAAGGCACAATACAGACCTTTTCAAAGAACTACCAACGGGTACCATCTAATGCCAAGAACTCTGACGTCCTAAGAGTGTTGCGACGCATACAGAGCATGTCCAAACTTCGGCATAAACTCAAACATGTGAAAGGCCACCAAGATGATATCCTTCGGAACATTCATTCACTAGATTTGGAGGCGCATCTGAATATAGATTGTGACAGGAGAGCCAAGCGAGCCGTGGCGACTGCGGTACACCAACGAAAGGCACGAAGAGATGTCATTTACCGGCTTCCACTAGAAGCAGCGGCGCTGTACATTGAGGGGGAGAAACAAACTACGGATATTGCCAGCTCGCTGCGGTACCATATAGGAAAGGCGAAGGCTCGGCAGTTCTACATCGATGAAAATATTATGGATGGACAAACCTTCGACTCGGTGACGTGGGAAGATCTCAGACACCTCCTCGCCAGGCGGCCAAAGATGTACCAAATATGGCTCTCTAAGCAAAGCTCGGGGTTCTGCGGCACAGGTGTGATGCTACGACGATGGGACAAAAATGAATCAGGCATGTGCCCAAACTGCGGTATCCCTGAAACTGCAGCTCACCTCAATAGATGCAGGAATAAAATCCGCCTGGAGCTTCTGTCGGACAGTCTGAATGACCTCTCCGATTGGTTGAAAGAACACCACACTCATCCCGAACTTTTGAGGTGGCTCCCACTCTACATCCAGCAACAAGATAGATTGAAGTTCGTTGACTTGCGGACGGTAGACGGAGATAGAATGAGCCAGCAAATGCGGCAGGTAGCGCACAGCCTTGACAAGATCGGCTGGCAGCATGTGACAGAGGGGAAATTATCTAACAAACTTCGGGCTTTCCAAGGGGCGTATCTCCAAACTCGAGCGTTACAGATCACCATCGATCACTGGATGCGTGGGCTCATTGACCAACTATTGACCCTATCTCACACACAATGGCTCTGCCGAAATCTCACTAAGCATCACAAAACCAAGGGGGCCAAAGCCCTGGCTACAAAGGCGGAACTCCGCCAAGAGATAGAACTTCTGCTAGATTTAGGGTCGGACGGCCTCCCGGAACATAGCAAATGTCTGCTAGAGATCAGCCCTGATGAACTTTTTGCGTTAAATACTTCCAACCAACAACACTGGGTAAATGCCAACAATGCAGCTCGGATGGCAGCAGACGAAAACTTCGTCCCAGTTACTGCAGCGGTAGAGCCAGTTACACCACGGTATAGTGGAGCCGCACAGCCAACGTCGGAGAAGGTAGCAACTTTTCACTGCGGCACCCCCTTCACTGGAAATAGGAAAGTAGCACCGCTGTTTCACAAGAAGCAACCGAACAGGAGGATAGCAACTGGTACAAGCCCACAGCTGCCCCAATCGGGAAGGAGGCGACCCACGCCACTTCGACTGGATATCCTCCGCAGGAATACAGAGCAAGAGGTTCAGGAATCCAAAATTATTGAGCTCCTCAACCAACCCCTTCATACAACGTCGAGTAAGTGGCACCTTCAATTTCCCACCTCCGAGCATCGGTCAGGGCTAGTGAAGCATAGCAGCTTGAAGACGTTGAACCCAGGAATTTGGCTCAACGACGAGGTGATGAACTGCTATCTCCGGAGGGTTCTCAACCCGGCTATCAACAACAGCAACACGTACTTCTTCAACTCCTACTTCATGTCGACTCTGTTGCAGACAGGAGAGGACGGCAGGGATGAACCCACCTACACGTTTGACGCGGTTAGCAGATGGGGCAGAAGCATTAGACGAGACGGGGGCCTGTTAGGAATGCGAGATCTATTCGTACCAATCAATAGACAGAACATGCACTGGCTATTTATACATGTGGAGGTCAACACACTCAACATCAATCTCTGGGATTCCATGGGCAGACACGAATACAATTCGATCTACCTCTCCTCTATGCTTCGGTATCTAGGGGACCTCTTCAGAGAGGTCAGGGGGGAAGACCCCACTGAATGGATGGCGAGATGGACAGTAACAGATTGCTCTGATCAGTCGCCGGTACAACACAACTCCTATGACTGCGGGGTGTTCTCACTGACAAGCATCACTCTCCTGGCACAGAAGGCAGCTCTCTCTCCTCGCTCGTATACAGAAGCAGATCTACAGACGTATAACACCAGGCAACGTATTGCGTATCTCCTGTGGAAGGCAAGCACTAACCAACCGCAGCCTCGACGGTCATCTACACCCAGACCTCGACGAACCACTCCACAAAGTGCCTCCTCTTCATCCTCCTCCGCTCCGCTTGGAAAGCGACCACGCAAACAACCAGCCCCAAAACCCTCCACAGCAGGCTCCTCGACGACAAAAGCTAGGAATAAACGTCGCAGACAGAACAACAACCAACGAGTTACGGTGGGAAGCTCCAGACCGCATGGCATCGTGACCTCACGAGATATCGCACCTTCCATGCAATTGGCCGGCATCGTTAATAGGAAGCGCTCTGCAGAATCTGTCGCAAAAGGTGACGCCTCTACTACCCCGACTACCCAAAGACACGCCCCTCCCAAGAAGAAGAAAAGATTATCACTTGGCAGGCTGAAATGAATAAAGCCACAAACATGTGAAGCAGTTGCACTCTCAACTGGTTACAGATGAAAATCACATCTATGAGAAGCCCTGGCTTCTACGGGAACACCCGTCTTGCTGTTTGGCAATCCTCTCGGCAATGAAAAAGACCGTACAATGACACGTACCCCGCAGGTCCGTTTTAGATATCTGTAGATATGTAATCTGATTAACTTTGAAATTTAATTCGAGGCGGCGATGCATTTTACTATTATATATGTTGGGGGCTTTCATTGACGAGATCGACTATAGCATAGGTCGAGAGTGATTGAGTTGGTGTCGAAGGGTAAGTGTACGGCAGAAGGAGTGTCTCCTACCAACAGGCAGGCAGGCAATCACGGAAGCTGTCTCATGCTAACTAAACTAGAGATTGCCAAGCGTTTCCAAATAATGATATTTGTCTCTATCGATCCATTATTTTTATTATTCATCGGTTGCATAATTCAGTCAGGGACACTCATTATAGTATATGCAGCAACAGACATCAGCACATTTCCCCGTTACCTTTTCGTGGTCCGGCATAGAAGTAATCATCATACTCGCCACAATTCTCTCTTCCCATTCCTAATAGTCACTTTCGTCGTCGCTGTTCTCTTCTTCCTCCTCCTCTTCAAACGTGTGAGATGGCAATGCGACGAGGAAAGAAAAGACATTATTCATCACGAGATCTTGAGGCAGAGAAAGTTAGAGTGAAGATGCAGCCTCGTTCAACACGCGTTGATGCTTTGCTTTGTAGCAATCTTGCCAAGAACTGATCTAATCCACCTCTGTATTGCATGGGCCTTCCACCCCGCATCGTCATATCCGTATCCAGCAGGTGCATTGGGAAGAATCTGATTGATTGAATAAATTTCTTCATTCATGTCATTTCTCCAGTTCTCCACATTCAAAGCATCGACAGTTTTTCGAAGTATTACGTCCTCAACCAGGTCAATGTGCCTCAACTTTTTACACCACGTAAATATATTATCGCGAGTAATAATTTGTTTCAAAGGGATGGCGATTCGTTCAAGAGAGCGGCATTTGTCGAATGCCAATCTCTCAATTTCTTCCAGTTCGCTCCCAAATTTTGCGTCTATCAGACCTTCACACTCTTCAAATGCCTTCACCTCAACGATTTCGGCGGACGGCATATTAATTCTCCTCAAAGATGTGCAGCCACTGAATACGTGATCTTCAAGTATTTCCAGCTTGCCGCATTCCACGTCCCTCAAGGCTTCACACCCAGAGAATGCAGCGTGCTGAGCAATTTTGACGCCCGGCATGATTACTGTCACAAGCATGCAGCAAGCGGTATTGATTGTGCCACTAGAGCCAGAAGAGACCACTAGGAACACTGGATATCATGGTGACTACTAAGCTTACGCTACGAAGCAAAGAAGTGGGCTATTCTAAAAGAGAGGTGATGAACGAGCATCAACATGCGACTTCATCTCTGTGAGAGGATCAACTACGGACAGACCGTAGTTGCTACTTGACACGTGTGAACAGGAAGGATGACTGTCATAACGGTATAGCAATACCGGATGAGAGTCATTCCCTGTGACAATTACTCGCCTCAAGGCAGGGCATTCACATAATGCGTATCTCTCAATCTTTTCGACTTTATCATGACAAACTAATGTAACGATGTTACGATGACCACGGAATGCGTGTGCACGGACGAATGTACAAGATCCATCCACGGTAACATGAGTTGCACCACGAGGAATACGTTCGTCCTCTTCGCCTTCGCCCCACAGGCTGTACATAGACATAGATATACACATACACCATTATCACCACCACCCCTGGCTGCCATCATGGAACAATATCAAGATAATGAGCTTATCGCTTCAATGCTCAACACTAACAAGGAGCCAGCTGCATGGCACTCATAAGTACTGCGCTGAAGCTGCCGTTTTTCAGTGCTGTCGTTTTTGATTCGTGCGAAGCTGTCGGTGCGAAATGACATTTACATACTCTTGAAATAAGATGGGCATCCTCATCCTCCCCCTTTTCATAGCTAGCAATCTACAATCAATTCAAGACACGCAACGCAAGGCGACTATTGTATTGATATGTTGTAATACGATCAATCGACCGTCGGTCGGTAAAATACCGAAAGAGAAGATATTAGGTCGTAACAGTCGCTGTGTAAGCAGAGGCCATCTGCTGACCAGACATTAATTGAGAAGAATACTATGACTATGAGCTAGCCTCACCGCGTAGTATCATTACGTCCAGCTGCACACACGCAACATTATTGGACCACCGACGACGGGGGGCAACATAGACGATTATAAAATGACATCTCCAACCAGTGCTTCGCAGAATAAACTGGTCCTAAGCATCCTAGAAGTAGTGGAGCACATCCAAAATCCCAAGGCGCCTTTTGGATAGCGCGGTTCACAATTGTGTACTTGGGTAATCCTATCCTTTTCTTCTTGACATGGCCAACAATGATGTGGCAATCAGCGAAGATTTTGTCACATTCGACATCCGTCAGCGTGGCAAACCACTTCCACGATGTCATTATGCCCATCGCCATCGAATGCATTTGCAGGAACGTGGGTGTTTTTCACGAAGACATGACGAGAGTTGCGTTCCGAGGAATATATATTATGTTCATTTCGTCCGCCCCTGTAGATGAATCTAACAATATTATTGCCTTCGGCTGCCATGACGAGATAGCAGCAAGAGAACTCGAGGCATTGTACCCGGCCGGCACGCCCAATCAACTCAAATAACGAGCTCAGCTGATTGATTCATTTCATCTGTTATTCTCAAAAATGAGAAAATATAGCCATTTAAACTTAGGAGTAACACTATTGAATTCCTACTTAGACTTCTCCACAGGAATGCTCCATCCTCAAAGACCTCCAAACTATTTTACGTAACTTACCTCGGCAGAATCTGGGAATCTCATACATAACAAAGCTGCGGTTGTGCATCAGGCAGCGGCTATGTAATGGCGAAGAAGAAAGATCATCTATCTGCGCAGACATTGATTAGAGAATATTTAGCTAAAATTTGTTCTCTCCCACCACTACTTCGAGTAGTATTATTTCAAGCTGCCGAACGCGTGATTATTGTTAGACAACAACCGACGACTGCAATAATATAAGATAACAAAATGACATCTCCAACGTCTGCGGGAGCACCGCTGCCCCCTCAAAGATTCCTTCCCTACGCGGCTATCCTCACTCTAGCCGCCAACACAATGAACGGACCTGGGATCACAACTTTACCCGACGTGGCCGTCGATGCCGGTCTATTTCTCTACATCCTGTTAATCGCTGGTTCAGTCCTCATGGCGAGTTATGTCTGCCGTCGCATGGTGTTTGCCATGTGGAGCTCTTTATCTGTATTTGGCGGTAGTGCAGCTAGTAATGTCGACACGTTGCAAGATAATATCGACATCGCATTTCACGAGGGCGGCGAAGGAATGAAACTCAGCAAAAGTGCACTATCCATAACTGCAGCAAACGACGAGGATGATGCTACTACTGAAGCAGCTGATGAATATTTCGAACAGCAGCAGGGAATTATCCATCGGCATCCTCTTTCACCTAATTTGACAAGGACGGGATCGGAAGAAGATACACTCTTGCTACATCATGATAACAATACCAACCAAGTGGTGGCCTATCCGCAGCCAATACTTGAAAAAACTTCCATCGTTGGACAATCTCTCGAGGCATATGGCAAAAATGCCAGTGTCTACGCTGCATTGACCATGGTAGCATCGGCACTATGCCTAGCATTGGCACAAATGATGCTCTGTGCGGCAATTTTGGATGGAATGTTGGTTTCTACCACGGGGCAAAGTTGTGCTCTTGGCGTACCAACCACCTCTTCCTCGTGGATTCACTGCACAAGTCATTCGAGTATGAAACCCTACGCAGGATCAGGTGCTCCTACATCCTTAATTAGTGTTGGAACAGTTATTGCGGCGGTGTTTTCGGTGGGGATGGGTACAGTTGATTTGGATGAGATGATGGGGGTGCAGTATTCGTTATTTGCGTGTTTGATTGTTAGTTGTGTGAGGTTTGCCTATGTCTTTAGAAAGATGTCACTTGGGCTGAGTAATGATGGAGAGATGATGGATATGACTGCAGTAGCAGAGGAGGGGAGTGGTGTTGGAGGGGAAGAAGCGCTATCGTGGTTTGTTGGACCGAACCCGTTCAGTACGATTGGACCCATCATGTTCAACTTCGCTTTCGTTGTTACTGCGCCACCTCTAATTTCAATGGCAAAGAAGGAGAGTATTGCTTACAAAGCGTTGGGCATGGCTTGTGTAGCGATGGGAGTCTTGTACACGATGGTAGGATGTGTTGGTGCTCCCGTGGCCAATGCTGTTCGTAACGGGTTGATTGAGGGGGGTGATGATACCAACTTGTTATCATTGGTATTGCTAAGTGGCAACGTGGAAGGTGGGGCGGGGGGACGCCCATCTATGATCGATTTGTTCTGCATTGGCACATTTGGTTTGTCAACTGTTGCATCGGTGCCTGTGTATTGCCTCTTGGCGAAGGATACACTTGTGAATGATGCTGGCGTTGCTCCGATGCCTGCCTTTCTCTTGTCGAATGTGCTCCCCTGGTTGCTGGTTGCATTGACCTACAACGCGGCATTCTTTGAAGCGTTTGTGAATTGGAGTGGATTGTTGATTCTTGGATACTCCAACTTTTCGTTGCCCCTATTGTTGGATGTAAAGTTGAAGAAAGTTAGGTCGATGTTGAAGGGTGGCTTGGCAGATCTATCTGGGGACGAAGGAAATATTACAAGTGCGGTATTCTCCTTCTTAACGGCGAGCATTTCTGCGGTGATTGCGATTAGTATCACAAATTCGTTGACCACTGCGGGAATTTTGTTTGGTGTTGTGGTGATGGCATCCATGTGGCCGAGTCGAAGGAGTTAAGCAAATATTCGTTTCTCAAAGTTGGAATGGAAGAGGGGTGGGAGACAAAATATGGTGAGCCATTGTCGTAGTTGCCAGCTGATGATGCGTTATCCCTCTTTTGATAGCCTTGAGTCTCATTCTAAGTTCGTGCAATGATTCAGCTCGCAGAAGGTGGGCGTCATACGTTGGTAATGAATGTAAAGTCAAACCTATATAATGTAATTGTTATCTATGTGTAGCCACAATTGCTCTCACTAGACACTGGTTCATCTTATTCCTAACCTCCTTCTTCTCCATCTTCCAATTCGTACGAATGTGGTGGCAAATCGAAAAAAGGGAGAATATTCTCCACTATATCGTGAGGCAAAACATGCTGGAGTGAAGAACCAGCCACATTCAATATGCGGCGATGCTCTTGGTAATATTTTGAACGGCGATGGTGATATGAGTTGCCTCCCGAGGAATAACTTGGTCTTCGTCAGTGTAAGTGAACCATTCGATATTGTCGCCCTCGGCCTCCATGATAGACTTGCACAAAAAAGTGTACCATCGATGATTTCATGAAGGTAGCAAGTAGCAAGATCTTGAAGTCGTAAAGCTACTATTTTTCAGCGGGCGGAAGCAAATATTTAGAGGGCATTTCCCTCTTTTATTTGCAAATAATCATATAAAATGTGCTGCTCATCGAATCAAGTGGTGCCCGTCAGAGCGCGTTTTCGTTCTCCTTTTCCACACACTTGCTAGAGAGAGCAACAGAGCATGCAGCCATCACTTGCAACATAACCGAAGTCACTTCCAGTATGCAAGCATCCCAAGGTGAAAGAGAGTCCTGACGACACGTATAAGAGATCACGCTGAGTGGGAGGAGCTACATCTGGCTAGTTGGTGAGGTGTATGTAATCGATCTATGGCGATAAGTAGCAATCAAGTGTTCCATCGATGATCGATCAAACTGTACATCACTTCCATTAACATCCATGCATAACGGAGCATATCGTATCAATAACAAAAGCTGAGGAGGAACAACAGTGACGCCGGTTAATTTAGATACAGATCCCGTCGAAAAAAGGAGGTGATATCAAGAGCATCTCTTTTTACAGCATGCATCAACTATCATGGAGATTCTGCAGCATCATCGGTTGGTGATCTCTTTGGTACTGAGTAATGGAGAGAGATGAAGACTTTCCGTCTGTCGAGGGGAAATGCCCCAAGATCAGTGAATGAATAGTAGACTGAGGAACGATTGAGCAACGAACTGCAGATATACTTTATGATAGGCTTTACTATACCATCATCATCTTGAGGAGCATGATCCCTTTGTCTTCGTGTTCTTCTTCAAATTACGACTGCTACGTCGTAGATTCCCAGGATTGGAGATTGTCTGCGTGTCATCGTCGAGGACAGAATGCCTCCTCTTCGTGGTTGAATGTGCTCCTGAGATTCTCTCAGTGTGCTTGGCAATAGAATGTGCTGTCGTCTCGGCGGGTGGTTGCCTGCAAGGCTTGGCAGCTTCCAATCGCTGTTGAAGAAGAGTCGCAGTCAAGGTACGGATCATATCATCATTCTGCTTCAACTCCATTTCAGTACAAAGAAGCTGCTGTTCGAGGATCTTTTTCTCCTCCTCGCTCTTTTTGAGACGATCAAGTGCTATGTTCAATTCACCTCTGGAAAGCGCCGTTGTTATCATCTCCTCCAGTCGATTGAACCTCTTGTCGAAATATCTCCTATCGTCATCTTTGTCCTTTTTGCGACTTTGTTCGTCGTTCATTTGAGCTTGCTGACGAAGTCCTGATTGGCATTGAGATTGAGATTGGAATGAGCCTTGGAGAGTCTTTACTGCGATTGCTGAATTTTTTTCGATCGCGTTCTTGATTGCACTAGAAAGATTTGGCAGTGGTGAGTAAGATGAAATTCGAAATGAACATCAAATGCAAAGTAAGTAGTGTGAGTGCACTCACGCTGTTTTCGGATCATTTTCTTGGTACCTGGTGGCATTTAACATTCGGCGATTAGATTGAACAGTGCTGTTGATAGCCTTCACTGTTCTTGCTGAATTTCTTTCGATGATGCTCTTGATTGCACTAAAGAGTTGCATGTGTAAGCGAGATGAAAATCGAACAGACAAGTAATGATAAATGATAAATGATAAATGATGAACTCACGCTGTGTTCGGATCATTTTCTTGGTAAGCGATTGCTCTTTGGAGAATGTCGTCCATGGTATCTTCTTACTCAAAGAAGATGTTTGTGAGAATTGAATGGATCACGCTGTAGGCCTCGGAACTGAGCAAAGGCAAAATTTAGCCCAAAATATTTTTTTGCGCGTTTGGTCTTCATTTTTGGAGGGATGCCTTTTCTCAGTAACCTCTGGACCGGCATGCACTTTTTTCATCGCCTCAGATGCCAAAACATCATTTTGAAGAAGTGATCCCCCTTTGACGACAGAGCAATGCAGTTGACGCCGAATATCATCACTATCATCCATAACTTTGCTACGGCAACCCTTCTAGCCGCCCGGCATCGTTCCGTTTCATTCGATTGGCTCAAATAATGGAGAAAGACGACACCATCGGCAAGACACCGTCATTGGACGAGCCGTCAGGGGCCGTCAAATCAGCAGTCGGCGTAAACGATTTGGACAATTCGACGGCAAACAACAATCAAGATGATGTAGACGCGTTGCCTCCATCGACTCTTCCAAAAAAGCGGCTTTTCGACAGTCATAAACAACCGCCGGGCCGTCGACCGTCGACAACGAGTCCGTCATCCATTCTCCATTCAAAAGACAATCGAAAAGAAGACAAGATGACTGAGCATACGATTTAGTCTACTCTCGTTGAATCGAATCGAT
>JALLBH010000578.1:0-23207 GCA_036940005.1 Skeletonema menzelii
GGTGGACTGTCACCCCGTCAGCGGCGCCTCCTACAAGCCTCAGCGCGAGCTTCTTCATCTTCCAAAAATACACCTCAGAAAGAAAGCAGCAATGATGCCGCCGACAACACGAATACAATACAGTCGCAGCAACTAACTTCATTTCCGTCCGCTCCATCCACACCAATCTCAAAGAACGATGAAGCTCACAATTATTTAAATGTGTCCCTTTCGCCAATTTACGATTGTGACGGCGATACTCCAATTATTAAGGGGAATAAATACAACCAACGGCAACTTTCGAGTGCGAGTGATCAAACAACGCCCACTCAAAATATTAGCAGGGGAATACGAAAGCTGAGATTGAATGATTCTATTGACAAGGATGAGAGATCTCAACAGATGTCAAATACTACTAATAATAGCAGCAATAATGATCTGGATGATAGTGGTGCTGAGTTTGTCATTCGGAGTGGCTTTACACAGAACCGTGGTTCAGTTACGTCTCCTCAAAACAATGTACAGCAACGGTGGAAATACAACTATCAACTACAGCATTTGCGTGGAGATGATAACAAAAATGTCAATGATCAGACCACCAGCAGCTCGAGATTGTCCAACCTGAATACCAGCATAGAACAAACGAGTATTAGCGTCTCCAACACTCAAATGAGAACAAATAACTATGAAGATGTGAAATATTACCGAATAACATTCAAGGGGGTAGTCTCGCTACTCACACAACTTGGTGAGTCTCCTGATCACAATACTGATGGTGACAAAGAAAAACAACAAAGTGGAGCGCATGTCAGCTATGGAGAAATTGTGGCAACGTCATGTCCGGAAATTATAATACCTTTTGATAGCAACAACAATGGTGACGATGATTCCATCACAATAATGAGGGCCATACGTGTCGATTCGATAGTTACAGGTGGATATGCAACGGATGCTTCGCCAGAAATGGCTTGGTCTAAATCCAATCCATCTTTATCACTCGGTCTTAATAGAGTGAATGAAGATGGACATTACCATTTGGGATATCTTTTGCTTCACAATAAAGTTGGTCAAATCATTGCTGAGCCATGTGAACAAGCCATGGCATCATCATGTGAACATGGTTCGTTCAGTTATCGTGTGAATGCCTCTTCTCCGGTAATTGTACTGTCAGGACCATCATTAGATGCTCCTCCGATACGGTGTGCGTTGTTACCGGGCACAATTCATGAGGTGTCGCTGAGGATTTTAATACCAACGTCTTCTAGACATTATGGAAACGACAACACTGAAGCTGAGGATGATGATACTTTGGGTGACGATGGAGATGCTGAAGCAATACAATTTTTGCGACTTGGACGAAGAAAAGGATGGGTTGCTGATAGAAACATTGAGACCTTGGATGGGAACTCGAATAAGTTACGTGTATCATTTGTCATGATCGACGTGACACACGAGAAAGGACTGAACCACACAATGGGATCTCAGTCGGTGTCAATGTCGATGAGCTTTGAGGAAACATCATCAATGACTTCATTTGCTTTGAACTCTACGGCAAATTCTTCATTTTACTCAACAATACAATCATCATCTGTGTCGACACCTGCAGCCGTGAAGGCTCAACGCAAACGGAACATTCGTCGTCGTGCTAGAGAAGCGGACGTCTCACGCCCGACTAATATCGGTGACTCTTTTGAAGAAGTTGAATCTTCTATAACCGGAGGTGGCGGAACCACGGTAATATCAGGTGATGGGTCAGAATCCTCACTGAATCGGACTGAAACATGTTATCTATGCCGTGTCATTGCACCACAAGGCTTGAAGATATTAGACGCACCACATTTTCAAGTGTCAAATTTGATTCACACTCCAACCCCGACAAAAGTGCCCCCTCGAAGTTCCACATCTCCTGGGTTTTCACCGTTCTCGCGAACCAATGCAATGGTAGCAGAAAATTCGCCGACTTTAACGAGTGGGAGGAAAAGGAGCGCTCCCACGGTGAGATACTTGGCACGAGGGCAATTTTTCGAAGCATCGCAAAGGATGGAGAGTACAGGTAGTTCTAGTCTCTACTCAAAGGGACAAGGGCTATTGAAATTAGCTGATGGAAGTGGCTGGGCCATTATTCCATATGAGGATGAACTTGTTGCTCAGTTCAAAAGTTATCACGGAAGCGAACCAGATATCAATGACTTGAATGCCGCAAGAGGGTTTGAGGAGGTAGGGAATGCGATTATCCCCGCATCTTCAAAACAACTTCATCGTTTGACTCCATCTAAAAAAGAGACCCCAAAAGCATTGAAGGACGTGACCTGGTTCAGAGTCATTGCACCAAATGGCGTCAAAGTTTTGTTACCCCCGAAGGACAAGAAGCCTATGAGCAAAGATGGAGCACATGCAACAACACAAAAGAGCGCAGAGCAGTCGCTCAAGATTGAGCGCTCAACTTCGAGTCTTGAGTCAGAAGTTGCATCGGTTGCAAGCAATACTTCATTTCTGGGTTCTGTTTGGAGTAGAGTTAGCGTCACACCAAGCAAACAGTCACCCCCAGCCAAAGCGGAGCTGAAAGTCACCCCTACGAAGCAATCCAAAATAGCTGTTATCCCTTGTGGTACTGCCGTTCCAGTTGAATCTTGGGATACAAGTGAAGGCTCTCAAAGCTTTGTTCGTCTCCTAAGCCAAGGCTGGATCCCACGAAGTTTGGGAGGGATGTCGTATTCGGTTGAAACTGGCACCCCAGAGATTAGAATTGGTTCATTTTGGCTTAGAGTGAAGTGCAGTTCTGGTATTGACGCGAGACACGGCCCGTCTATGAATGCGCCATCGATTTCATCTGATGATGGATCCTCATTTCGGTTTGAATGTGGAGAGTACCTTCGAGCATCAGAGATTATCACGTTTTTTGACAAGCAACGTGGGCGCAGTTTCCCTGCCAAAGAGTGCTTTGCCAAATTATATCGCAAGAGCAGAGTCACCAATGATGGTAGCCAGCCTTTGCTTAATCGATATCAATCATTGCAAACGTATCTTGGAGAGTGGGTACAAGTTTTTGGAAATGGACAACTTATGCTTGAAGAGTGCTCAGATGCTCCTTCTATCGAACGAGATCGAAATGGGTGGCGGTGTACTGCAGTCAATACAGTGCAAGTTAGGGGAGGTCCTTCATTCCAAGCTGGTGGCACGGCTGTGTCTATCCAAAACGGGCAAGAATTCTTTGTGGTGGAAAAAGTCACTTGTCCAGGTGAGCAGATCACTTGGATGCGACTCAAAAGTGGAGCAGGTTGGGTGCCCACAATGAGAGAGAGCGGAGAAGAGGCCGTGCACTGCTATCTCCAACCAAATGAACTAAACTCGCAGAGAATGGTTCGCCAGATACTGAATAACAACTCTCGTACAGTTTATTGATCAGAATTTTACCATCATAATGACCAAGGATAATGACCTCATAATTAATAGACAAAACAAATATCAAAGGTGATACAGATGGACTGTAATTTATCCTGAGCCCTACATCATTTTACTAAGCCACAATTCCCTACAATTCTATCTCACCAGAGTTATCGTCACTCACTACTCTCTTACGAAGAAACAGCTCAAATGAAATGTAAAACAGCACAATCAAAAACACCATCCACAGCATCTTTGATTTCAGAGATTTTGCAGGAGTTGATTCTTCATACGTCTCTTTCGTTTCTGCAATCGAAGAGGAAGACGTTGGTGAATGATGAGGTGCCTTGGCATAGCAAAGCTTCAGTAAAATAGCACCATACGAGACATCGAGAGAATTGGCAAATCCAAAATAGGACACACTCTTTGACTCTCCTAGCGAAGTGATCACTGTCGACCCAGGTGTTGGTGGCGGTGGACCATCGGGGTAATCTTCTTCATCCTCGTAATCTTCTGGACACAAATACTCTGTGAAAAGCTCCCCACCACCGACAATGAAGTGAGCTTTTACATATTGTTGATCAGACGGAAATGCGTCACCAAGGATTTGTCACCCTAAATAATTCAATTCAATAGATCTCGCTGTGTAGCCAGCAAACTTCCAATTGACTTTGAATTGCCTATTCATAGTTGAAAGATCAAATATTCCCTCAATAGCCATTATGACCACTGATGAACCTTTGCTATATTGTTTCATGACAAAAGCAGTCACATCAGGCTCACGAATGAAACAAGTATCATCCACAATAACTGCCTGATAGTCTCCCCTTTCGAGTTCACCGATCTTTTCCTTATTAACGTCATATGACTTTGGGTAATAAATTTGTGTTTCAGAGAGGATTGTAGAGGCTGCATGATCGTTGACAAGAAGGAGCAAATCATCGCCATTAAGTGATAGTAAATGCTTCAACTTGGCTTCGTAGTCACTTCCACCACTCATGTAGGTACTTGTTGATGCATACAGTAGGTTATGTATAAGAATATGAGACATGGATTCAGCCCATGTAGCATTGCTTGGGAGACCTACCATCAAGATGGGCTTACATGGTAGCTTCTCTGGCGAGAGCAAGTTGAAAGGTGCTTTGGGTGACATGGGAAGATGGATACGAACAGCCAGAAAGACGAGATAGACCGAAGACAAGATGACAACTCTACTTAAACTCTAGAACATACCGCCGCCGCTTTCAACGTGGAATATTGCCATCATTGTATTTTGTTCTCAGTTCTGTTTGATTCATTTCTCTTCCTGTCTTCGAAGATCCATCACGAGCCCGCCGGCTGGCTGCTGGCTGCGCCGGCTGTCCCTGGCAGATGAGAACTCCAGCTGCAAGCCCTATGTTGGAATTCAGTATCAAAGAAGGTTTCCCATCAAGCAAAAGCATCAGGTCACTGACATCGAAACTCCTCGCCTCAAACAGGGTTAAAGATTCAAACGCACACATCCATCGCTCATAAAATCTAAAAGGATTCCAGAAGAATAACAAAGACAACACAAACGCCAATATGATGCTCCGACTTGCATTCCTCTCCCTACTCGCCGCCGGCTCCAGCGCCTTCATGGCATCACCCAATTTCAATGTCCGAACTCACCAATCCGTAACGGCACGCAATCTCATCATGACCGAGGATGAAATCACCGCCATTCTCGACAAGGCACACGGATGCGTCGAAAGTGAATGTGCCGTGAACGATGTGGACGATCTTATTGCCGAACTTAAAGGTCAGCAGAAGGTATTATCCGAGCGTCTTGAGAAGATCATGAATGTTGTTTCTCATTTGCAGCATGCGAATACGAAGGAGGGGCGTAAGACAGATGACGTCCGTGCAATCGTGAAGGATATGCTCCGAGTTTTCACTACCCAGGTAAGTTTATATGTGATGCAGCCCCATCTTTTTCAATTTACCGATATCACCAGTAGCTGACTTCTCTTTCCTTTCATACTTTCCTTGTGTCACAGGACGGAAAGTTTGCCATGGGCTTCAGTGGAGATATCGGCGATGGTCCCACTACCGCATATGATGCCTTGCCCCCAAAGCCATGGAAGAATGTTGCTCCCTAAGTAGGTACATATTTTTTGAGGGGATCTAACGAGGGGATTGTTCTAGGGTGTTTAGGGTAATATTGAGTCCAGGGGAAACATGGGCCCGTCGATAATCAAAATTCCATAAGAGAATCTTTCCCTTTGAGGAGAGATGCTGTCATAAGAAACAATGTAACAAAAGAGCTAAACTAAAGCTAATGTTTGATAGCATTTACTAAGTCATCTGTTAATTAGCCAAGGAAACATTGGAAACCCATAATGCAAGACATTTGAAAGGAACAAATACGAAAGTTTCATCTAAAAGTAATAAAAAGAATCAGAAGTTATCGCAGCAAATATGGTATTATAAAGTTGTTGTTGCTACTCTTCAACACAAAAGCGTGAGGTGTTGGAGATGCCCTAAAGTAACTCAGCTGATCTGAGCAAAACAAGAACCTGTCAGAAATAACAGCCCTCGTCACATAGCGGTTCATTAATTCGTCTTTACCCAAAAATCCCACAAGAAAAGAACCCAGAGTCCAACAGCGAAAGAATGTGCAAAGTAATGTTGACCTGCCTCAATCCTCATAAGAATCCAAAAAGAATAAAACCAACTACCTACTTTTTGAATGGCTTAGGGGGCAAGACATCATAAGCAGTCTTTCCACCTCCAGCAACCTCTCCAGAATATCCCGTAGGCTTGGAAAGCGAGGGGTAGTCGTTTCCACTGGCCTTGTCCTAAACAAAATAATATTGGCGAGCAAAAAAGAATCAAGCACACAACATGATTGTTGAAGGTCGAATGCGGCGAAAGAAGAGGCGGTTGTATGTAAGTATGAGTAAGATTCAGAAATGAAAAAGAATCAAAGGTCACAAGAAAATAACTTACACCCAGTGCAAAGATTCGGAAGATCGCCCTAACAGTTTCCCTAATCTCATCGGTAGGACGTTCATCCCTGCCGTTGACATGTTCCAAATCCTTCACAAGCCCATCGATCTCAGCAATCCTCTTACTCAAGAGAGATTGTTGAGCTAGGAGGCTCGAAATAAGATCTTCGACCTCGTCAAGGGCGCATTCACCTCGGGAGCAGCTTTCAGCTTCATCGATGATTGACTTCACCTCTTCGGCTGTCATGAGGTTACGGGCGGTTTGGATCCTCATGGAAGGAGCGGATGGAGCAAAGCCCTGGATAGATGTGGCACAGAGTGCTGTAGCGATGGCGAGATTGCGAAGAAGCATGATTGTCATGTACTGTTGATGATGTTGTTGATGATTATCGTTCTGTTTTATGACACGTTGAGAATGCTTGGCAAATTTGTTCCTCCAAGATTTGCTTTGGATCTTTCACGCACCCATGCCATCAAAACACACAAAACATGTTGCCAAAAATGAAAAACCCATCTGTTTTGGGCATCTGCGTTCTCATCCTCATCTAAGTTAGTAAAGCGCATCTAATCAGTAGAAGTATTGCTATGTCCGCATAACAGTACCATACTTTACCTACCGACATTCACATGCGACATGAGGCTCATCGCTTCTCTAAATATGTATCTTATTTTGATTCTTGAAGCAAGGCAAGCGCCAATAGCTAATCAAGAGAGGTAGAGATAATAGTGGTGGAGTAGGCCCGGTCGAGTGCGGTTGAACGATCCATTAATGCAATTACAAACACTGCAAACATGAAGAAAACGGTCTCCTGGCACACTGAAACCCTGAAACAAGAGAACAACACTACAGATGATGCAGATCAAACAACGAGTGCAAAACCACCGTCGAGATCATCAAGTGCTGCTCCTGCTCCAGTCACCAACCCACAAGTAAATGCACGTATACAGCAAATGGTTGCGATGCAAAGGGCGCAAAATGCATCTATGCGACAACTGATGTCCAATAATATTGATTATGGGGGTACATCGGCAAGTCCTAGTGGATTGCGAGATTTAGTAACAACTACTTTGCCTCAGGGTAAGGATACGCATGCAAAATCTGCCCAAACAAACACAAAATCAGCTGCCACCAGCGACGATTCGTCTCCGCCCGTAACAAAGTTCATGGCACCGATGAAGCCACCAGCTACGTTGCCAGCCGACAACAACCGCATCACCCAAATAGATACCAATATCCATTACCAAGGACCGCTAAAGCATTCCTTTCCCCCAAATCAACGAGCAACACCATCTCCCATTCAGCAAGGTACTCCTCCGTTTTTATACCCAAAGTATCCTTATTCGGAAGGGCACGAGTCACCTGTTTCCTACAATTCCGTTTTAGATCAAAACTTAACTCCATCTAAAGTAAAAGAGAGGAAACAGGCACAGAGGCAGTTGCAAACAATTCAATCGCAGCAGCAAATGGAAATGAAGAAAAGTGAAAGTATAGAAGCATCTTCAATTCCATTGCAACCAAGTCCAACATCAAAATTTGAAGCAGTGGATTGGGGATCTATGCAACCGACTACGGATGGATACACAATGAAACCAATACCACAACTTTCTGATTATGGTGCCATATCATCAACTCTAACACCCGACGCTGGTCCCGACACTGGTCTCACTATCAAAGAGACTATGTCAAAACCAATTGCATCTTTTCCACAAGCTAGACAACAGCATCAGGAGCCGTTGCAGCAATATAAAGCAGCAAATGATCAACTACCGCTAATAGACAACAACGGAGCTGCTCACACACAGCATCAATTTCATTATGGAGACAATCCACCACAAATGCCGCACTCCTATCATGACTCTTCCAACATCCCCCACTCTCTTATGGGGAAAGACATTCACTTTCCTATGGGCGATATTGAACTCCGTGAGTTGCATCAAAGGAGCCGGCGCCGGAGACGAAATCTATTGTTCGAGATTTTGTGTTACCCAATCAAATGCCTCTTTACTTCGGAACAAGTAGGTCGGTCGTTTTGTTTTGGTGCCATCGATGGTATGTTGACGGGGTCGGGTATATTAGCCGCCTACATCGGTCTTGGAATATTATCACATGTGAATGCATTTGGTACCACCGACACATCATCATATGAGGCAGATATGCATAGGAAGTGGATATTAGTTGCATTAACTTTAGCTGCTTGCTTCTCAGATGGAGTGTGCATGGCAATTGGGCACGTCTGGTCCACACGCTTGGTCGCTGGTGCCTCTTTCGAAGAGCGAAAGGAAGAATTGCGCAGTTTTGAGACTAGTCGTTCCGATGCCAAAGCGCGGCTGGTGGATGCATTGCTCCTCAAGGGGATGCTGAAAATTGACGCTATGAGTTTAGCAGATACATTAGAGGGATACCCTGATTTGTTTGTGAGTGCAATTCTTGGTGAAGGCTTTTGCGGGGCGAGTGCTGCGCAACCATCATCGATGGGTGGGTTGGGTAGCGGTGCAGGAGGAGGTGGACTTATTCGTGTTCCCAGCGGCAATGCTTCCAACAAGCCAATGTACAATCCAGTCCCAGCAGAATGGAACATCCCAGCACCAGCATATGCGCCAGGAGTAATGACCCACGAAGGGCTGAAGTATGAATCGTACAGCGAATTCAGTGATTTGCACCAGGATCCTGATGTGAAAACTTTCTCTGAAATCATGTCCGAAAGTCGGTTGGAGAGTTTATTCATGATGTTGAGCTTTGGTTCCTTTTCAGTAATACCTAGCTTGGTCTACACGTTTGCACCTTACATTGCACACGTCCTTGGTGTAGCCAATGGTCGCAGCATGGATACAATGGCGATATCAGTATCTGTTGGAGTTACAAGCATCGTCATGTTTATGCTGGGCGCTTGGAAGAGGTAAGCGAATTGTTTGCGACGAATCTTTTAGCTCATTGAATGAAATGAATACTGAACTTTTATTGTTTCTTTAATCCCAGTCAATTTTACAATTCGAATTGGTGCATGTATGGTGTTGAAACTGTAGGAGTGTTCGCGGTGTGCGTGGTTTGTGCATTTCTGGTGGGGATGGGTGCAGGATCTATAATCAACTCTCATTACCAATAGATGGCAGTGAAAATAGCATTATAATTTTGTTTTCTAAAGCATCCTAATCTAATATACTTATTTGTTCTTTTGCCGCATTTGCTTCGAGTTGGCACTTATCTCATGTGCATCACTTTTTCTATCTCCCTTCCCAAGGAGCTATATAGCCTCAATCATATTATAAACTTGGAGGAGGTTGCTGTTCCTGAGGCATATTTACGAAAGGACCGCTTCCGTTATTAGGAGCATTCACAAGACCATTATTCAACATCATGTTGTTCTGGTTACTATTCTGCGGCTGCGGCTGCTGGGCCTGGGCAAGTTGCTGGTATCGAAGAAGATTAAGATGCTGGGCGTAATTGAAGGCTTGAGCTTGCGGATTTATTCCCACGACCTGCTGCTGTTGAGGAGCTCCCATGAAAGGCATGAAATTAGCAGGAACCTGAGGAAAAGGAACAAAGCTCGCCACATTGGGTGCCATGACTTGAGCTTGCGCATTGGGGTCTACAGCATTTCCCTCAGCTGCCACCCTGGCTGCCTCGAACATCTCCCCGGTCATTGAAACTGCGGCACCCGGAAACATAGGCACGGTAAGAGTTTCAGGCATAGTCTTAGACTGCATATCACTCTCACCGAAACTAGTTTCGGCCGGAGAGTCAGCTGTGTAACGTCCTTTTCCGCCACTGTTCCATTTGAAGCCTGTTGATCAAAGAATTGCAATGCATGTTGAGAATAAAATCGAAGGGAAAAAATAGAGAAAAAACATCAACCCATACTTAAACCAAGACCAAACGCACCAATGAGGTTCAACCTGTTGATCTGCTCATCAGTCAGATTATTCCTCTTCCCATCCAACAGATCCTTATATTTCTTTCTCTGACTGTTCACCCACTGAGCCAACGCCACATTTTCCTTCCACTGCCAAGGCACATTGACATGACCGAACCGCTTGCGGTATTGGATGAGAGCTTCGTATCGATCATCCCAGGGCGTGGTTTTGCGCTTCTCGCCCCAGTGCATTCCTATCTCATCGAGGAGCTTGATGCGATCCTCCGAAAGAGCCGGCAACTTCCCTTCCTTGGCGTTGCGGTATTGGGTGATTTGGGTCTTCATCCAACTTCCCAGCTTGTCATACTCTCCACCTTTGGCAGGCACCTTAACGTGACCGTGCTTTTCCTGATCGTAGAATAAGTATGTAAAAAGAGCATTAGATATTTGTGCTTCAGAGCGAGTGGTTCCTTCGAAAAAAGACAAAACGAGCGCTGCCGAAAAAGGCAAAGAAGTAGATACTTACCTTGAATTCTTTCAAGAGTGCATAGTTCTTCAGCCACTTCCCTGGGCCGGGGCCAGCATGGGGGTCCCAAATAAAGCCCAGCTTATTCAACAACAAAATTTTGTGCTGCTCCAACTCACCCCTACGCTTGTACTTACGTTGCCTCCACGTCCACCACGACAGAGTCTTTACCTCCTTTGCTTGTTCTTCCGTCATGTTTTCCAAATCAGCTTCGGTAACAGACCGTTTGAAGTTGCAGTGGCCCTCACGATCATAAAAGGCCTTGAGTTGGAAGTAGTAGGCGTTCCATTGGCTAGGCTCAAGAAGGAGGGCCTCAGAGTCTTCCTCCGCGTTTTCTTGGGCGGTGGCAGAGACGGCTTCATACTCCTTCTTGGCATCATTCACCTTAGCCTGTGCCTTGGTGAGCTCCTGCTTCGCTGCTAGCAGCTTCGCATGGGCGGCCATGAGAGCCCGATCGTTGTTCTTACGGCGATCATCAGCGGCGGTGAACCGACGCTTATCATCGTCGTCGAGTTGTTCCATGAGTTGTTTCTGCTGGCCTGGTGCCAAATCCTTCTTGCGGCGGCGTGCCGGGGGTGGTGAGGGGTTGGTGGAGGAGGTGGAGGACCCATTGTCGGAAATGGTGGCTTCATCTTTGACGCCGATGGTATCAGCCGGGACTTCACTATCGTCGTGATGTTCCTCCACATCCACATCCGGAGCCTTCCGTTTTAGTGATGCCGAGAGAGCATCATCAACGTCGCTTGAGATGGTGTTTGACATGACGAGGTAGATGTAACTGGAACTGATATGTAGGTGTAGTTGCCAAACCTAGCGGCCTAGAGAGCGTTGTTTGGATTTTTATTTGGTTTGTGTACTTTTGAGTAGCTGGTCTAGAGAGCGCGTACAATAAGAAGTGTCTAGTTGTCATCTAGTAGCTACCATAGAAAGCGGCAAGGCGAATTGGTAAAAGTACGTGTGGGCACCAGCGGAATTTGGAATCTTCTGTTTTTATTTGTCATGGCAAAGGCCTTTCTAATCTAGCTATACATCTAGATTAGTAATCTAGAGGCAAAATAAAATAAAGCTAATCCCGGGTACCTAGATAGGTATCTATTAGGAGTACCTTAGACACAGGTACTGTATTCGTTGGTAAGATTGACGTAACTTTGTCTGAATTTTTGGGGACCTTTGCGCTTGCCCCCTTCCACCCCCCCCCCCGCCCGCCCGCGCACAAAAGATTTGCAAAGATAAGAAGAGCATATCTAGCAGAGATGAATTAGGTAGACAAACCATGACATGCACCATGTTATGTCAGGACAGTGATTGATGAACAATATATACCAACAGCGTTACGCTACTGAATAATAATATCTGAAGATTGGCTGACGCGTTGTTATCGCTTCAAGCCAACAACAACAATGAATTCTGACGACAACAATGACAATGATGGAGGAGGTCAGCCCAATAGCAATCGATCAAACAATGCCCCTCCAAATAATAATCAAAGCGTAACAAACCATTCTCCTTACTTTTCTGGGGGACTATCAAGAGAAAATGAATCATTTCAAGCCAGTAATGCTGCCTCTTCGCCCAATCGTGGCGCCGTGAATTGGGAAGCAACTGCAGCACTTCTCGGAGGGAGTGGGCGCAGTCCTGGTGTTGCGGGCATTGAGTCAAATGCACTGCATTCAATGGATAATGACGATGATACTGCAACGGATACTGCGTCATCATTGTTAACCACATCGCAGCAATATGAGGCGCAATTAATTCCTGGCATGGAGTCGACAAAGCCTCTGCCCCCATTACAAAATTCGCGTCGAGAAAATCAGCAACAAGTGCACCATCATCCAGATTTACCATTTTTGGTGACTCATTGGATTGCTCATTATAATTCTCTCCAATCAAATGATACCACCAACACTGATGATCCATTCGGTAACACGTTCAACCCAATGCCCAAGAACAAATCAGACGAACAAAAAGCCAAGGAAGACGAGGCAAGAAGACGCATCCAAAGGGCGGCAGCAGATCTGGCATGGTCATTCCAAACATTGGGTGCATTTGGCGCTAGTAATACCGGTACGTCGTCTTTCGTAGGTCGTCTGGCGACTTATTCCGATATGGCACGTAAATTTGCACCCTTGCTTGCAACATCCACCGCTAGCAGTACTACCGCAACTGCCAACTCTGGTCAAAATGACAATAAAAGTGTAGCATTGCTCGATTCACTTGTAACATCGAGTTCTTTGACTACCTCTGAAGCAACCAAGAATGTGTTGGAGAATACTATGCCTTTTACTTTTTTGGAGGCGGCATATGAAGGATCTGTCCCTTGTGAAGGAAGTTGTTTGATAGATAATGACAGTGTCTCTTCTTCTTTGGCAGGGGCACCACAGGCTAGGAACAATGAGGAATCAACAACCAATGGAAGGAGGGTAGGAGAATCGACATCTCATTCCATGGATGCAAATGCTTCTCTGGAATGGCTTGTTCCAACCAATGAGTCGTCTGGATCGGCAATGCAAAATCCAGTGTTGTTGGGTTCCAATCCCAATGGGCTAAGTGCGGTAAACTCGCGGACAACCGCATTGCAGGCAGGAGAGGCGTCAAGAAAATACATTATGTTGCGCAATAAGGCGGTAGATCAACAAAAAGAAATCGAGAGCACACGTCAAGCACTGGCATCAGCAATCACGCGTGTAGAGAATAGTGGGCCGCTAAGTTCTGTAGCAGCACGAAGATCGGCAAACTCACCAACCAAGCATCAATCACAACAACAACAACAACATCAACCGCAGTTTGATTCCGAATCGGATTTGGATCTTCATCGTGTTGTTGCTCAGTTGCAACGTCGTGTGGCAGAGTTGAATTTGAATTATTCTAAGACACGAGGGGAGGTTTCAGTTGCGAAGAGAAAGGCCGATATGGCTTGTGCAGAATTGGTATCTAACCAAAATCGTTACCATGATCCTCACAGGTTCAATGGGTTCAAATCATCATTTACTGGGCCAATTGTTAAGAGTGGTGTACGATCATTCCTACATGGAAAGAACAACTTTATCCTACCAAAGGCACTATCGCAGCAGTATCTCGGCCGTCAAAGCCAGGCATCCCAAACCGAGAGCCATTTATCACTCCTCAAATCCAGATTGTCTCATGCAATCACCATGAGTTGTCATTTGATTTATCCAGTGTATTGTCTCCGCTTCGATAAGACTGGTAAATACTTCATTACTGGAGCTGATGATCAGATTGTGAAAGTGTTTCATCTTGGAGCGGGTCCTAAAAAAGCACCAGATGGGGATGAATCATTGACGTTTAGTTATGGTGCCAATGTTCGTGGAGCAGTACTCGTCTGTTCTCTACGAGGACATGCAGGAGTCGTGGCTGACATTGATGTAAGTTCAGACAACTCTCTACTCGCAACCGCATCTGCAGATGGCGATGTTCGGATATGGGGATTGAGAGATGGATGCCCAGTGGCAATTCTACGAGGTCATAGAGAAGGTGCCAACATGGTTTCTTGGTCAACACTGAGTCCCTTTCGACTTGTGACTTGTGGTGAGAATGGATTGGCAAGAATGTGGGATGTTCGCAAGGCAGCGCTGAAGCGCTATGGCGATATGATTGGTGAGCGTGCTGACTATATTCTGCCAACGCGAAAAACAAGCAAGAACGGTTCTGACCAACAAATCTCTGGAGGGAATGATGAAACAAAAGTGGATGAACTAAGTCAAAATTTACCTGCTCTTCCGCAGCGAGCTGGTGATGATGGTGGCTCGAATGAAAACAACCTGGTCATCCCGCCTCTTCCACCAGCAGCCGCGGGAATTGGCCCGATTGGTAACATTGCAAATGCCGCTGGAGTCGTCAATGAAAACAGAGTAAATGTTGGCGACTTTGTTGCTGGGGACGCAATCGATGAAGGAGTTGACATCATTGCACAGTTGCAGCATGGAAACCTCGTCAACGAGAGTCAACTCCAAGGTGCTGGTACCCGAGCACGGAGAAAGGCCGTCAAAGTTATGTGCTTAGCACGGTGTCCAATTGGTGGCCACTTTGCTACTGGATCAGACGATGGATTGGGGCGTGTATGGGCAGACGAAGACGATGCGCGTGTTGAAAGTCTCGATAAAGAGCGCAGAGAAGTGACCAACAAGAGATCAAATATTGATCCTCTCTTCATTCGCAGTTTGACAGGTAGGCAACAGGCTGTGCTCGGATCTTCAACAGGTGAGTTGCTATTCGTTGTCAGTATTAATAGTTCTACAATTGAGACTTGCTCACATTTTTTTCAATGACTTCGCAACTTCTAGCTCCATCAAAAGAGAGATTGCTCGCTACACTCTCTGGGCATAATAATCCCATTACTGATATGATGTATTCGAATGCTGGCGATAGGATTCTGACTGCGAGTCAAAAAGATGGAGTTGTTCGTATCTGGTCTTGGAGCAAAGAGAATACAATCATAATTGATGGACACTCATCAAACGCATCTGTTTCAGATTTTCATTCGGATGCAAGACACACGAAATTCTCAAATCTGTCTCAAGTAATGATTCGCCTCACGCCCGTGACCCAAAGGGAATCCTCTGCGACTACTTCGAGACGAAAGGGAGTACCATCGTCTTCAGTATCACAGTCCGTCAATTGTGATGGTGTGGCTTGGACATGCGATGATATGAAGGTCGTTACCTCGCAATCAAGTCCATTGAAATCAACTGGTACAGAAATTAACCCTGGTTCTCAAATGATTTACGTATGGGACAGTCATTCAGGAAAGTGTCTGATGGGAATCTACTCGTCACACAATTCGCTTTGTTCTGTTTTGGTACCTCATCCAACAGTTCAATCAGTTATTGTATCAGCTGGATCTGACGGGATAGTGAATGTCTGGGACTTGGAGCGAGGTCATTGTTTCTGCACACATTCAAACAAGTTGATGAATGGACCCATCGCCGAAAATTCCAGTCGCGGAAAGCAATGTGGATACTTGCAAGGCCAGTTCAGTCCTGATGGACTTACCCTCGTTTTGACAGATGAAAATGGTCGCGTGTCAATATTTGATACTCTCGCTGCAGCTGCTGACATACGAGATGAAAGTGCGCCCGCCCTTCCAACATGGATGCTAGAACAATACTTCGCCAACGACTATTACGATCTTTTCTATGATTCAAATGGGTACTGCATCGAGCGTGGTTCTGAGCAGCCACCTCATTTAGCCCCAACAGGAGTTAGATGCTCACACGAAGGAGTATCGTACTCTGAGGAGGTAAGAAACACATTCATGGATATTGAAGGACCGTCACCTCTACCTGAAGATGTCGTAAGGTGGAATCGAGATGATGTTCGTGCTCGAAGTGCATCAATTCGAAAGGATGGAGGCATGCTCACTCAAAGTGTCCGAAAGAAAGCTACCATAATGGTGGAAAGTCCAGGAATACTTTCTGGTTGCAAAACCACAGCAATCATTGGCACAGACGGAAAAATAGTCAATCTCGACCGAAAAGGAAGATCATCACGCACTGATGCGAGGGAGTCGTCTCACACTGCCAACAGCAGGAACTCAAACAGCTCGAGGTCGCCACGACTCTCTTCACGTTACCGTTGGGTTGACTTTAATGATCTTTCAGAGGAAGAACATGATCATGAAGATGCTGATGATGAAGACTTCCAATTAAGCAGCGGACGCCGAACATCTCGTCAGAATTACCAACAAGGTGAATCCAGTGAGGAAGAAGAATTTGACGAAGTTGAAATCCTGGATGAGTCGCCACAACAAAGGAGGCAATCAAGTGGTGGCCAGAGAAGAAACAGAGGGAGACAAAACCGACGCAGAGATAGGTCTGTTTTACTCGAAGAACCCTCTGAACCTGTGCGGGCATCTTCCCGAACGGTATCACGTCGAACATACGAAGAAATGGATTCAGACGATGAGCAGCTGAACGAGTTGATGAGTACTCATACTAGACCCAGTGGAGAATACTATGAAGATTGGACAGTCTCACAGCACTTCTTCAAGATGCCAAGGGGAGAAGGTACTCAAGTACGTCGGAAGTGGGTTAGCAGAACATCTAATACAGGAAACACCTTTTGGAAAAAGATGTACTGCCCGCAAGTTGGTGACTCTGTCGTTTACATCCCAAGAGCCCACTACGATACGATGCAGAAATTTCCCATCGCAAGTTACGTCGGACCATGGAAATCTTGGCCGACATACTCTCTGTGGCCCGTGGTATGTTGCAAGGTGACCCACATTAGATATCGTTTTCCCTACGAGATGTATCAGCGCTCTCGGAGAAAGGACGAAAAGTTGGAGGGGGTAGCTGCAATTTTGACCTTGGATATTACTGGTGTTCCTGCCCAGTCCGGCGACCGAAACTACCCTTGGCCATCCCCTAATTTTGTAGCTCCCGTTGCCACGAGGACGCGATCTCATGAATCAACATCAACGTTTGAAGTTACTTTGTTTGAGAGCGACCAAACAGAATTCATCATTCCTGAGTTTCTTTACTCTTGGAGAATTCGTTCATTGGAAGCTGCAATAGATGCAAACGATGGCAACATCGACGGAATCGGTGTCACTTTGCGATGTGCACCTGACCATGATGAAAGTGAACGTGACGTGGAGGATCCCAATTATTTAGTTTACGAGGGCAGATTGAAAGATTTGCTATGGAGGGACGAGCGAGAATTTCACTTTGAATGTAGCGGGCACAATGCCCTGTCAATGAAATGGGAGCTAGAGGATGGCTCTCAGGAAGAAGAAGAAATCCACGTCTGCTCATGGGATATTACTTTGGACAACACCGAACACCCCCAAGTTCCTTCATTGAGCAAGGAAACGAAGAAAGAGCTTCTCGACGCATTAAAGGAAGTCATGCGGATGGATGATAAGATCCGCGAATGGTTTTATTTACAAGTCGATACTAGCCAATACACGGACTACTTTGATATGGTCGAAGTGCCTATGTATATCTCTATGATTCAATCGAGGCTTCGAAACGATTACTACACGAACAAGTTCAGTGTTTTATCTGACGTTGAGCTGATCAAAGAAAATTGCTACAAATACAATGAAGACAACAACGAATTCTATGATTCGGCTTGTCAGATGTACGACAAATTCAAATCTTTAGTCGATGCGATTGAGACGCCAGATGAGGAAATGGCACCAAGCTTTTCTGCACCAGTGCAAGAATCGCGTCCTGTGAGGAACAGAGCTGCCCCTGCAAGTCCACGTCGCACAAATAGCGCTGACACTTCGAGACGTTCCATTCGCAGCCGGCAATCGGGGCCTAGGAACAACCAAGATGACGGAGAATCTTCTCCCAGGCTTCGTTCTACTCGCCGTTCTACCCGTAGTCAGCCGACGGAACCGAGTAGCGAGTCAGAAGAAAGTGTTGACGAGATTGATGAAGAAGATTACGAGGAGAAAGTACCCTCGTCCAGGTCAACTCGCCGGTCAACACGAGGAAAGCTAAAAGATCCGAGCAGTAGCGAGTCGGAAGAAGAGGTTGACGAAATGGATGTAGAGGAATCTGAAGAAGAACAATCTCCTAGACGAACGTCGCCCCGCCGCTCTACTCGAGGAAACCTGAAAGAGCCGAGTAGCGAGTCAGAAGAAAGTGTTGAAGAGATTGATGAAGAAGATTACGAGGAGGAGGTACCTTCGTCCAGGTCAACTCGCCGGTCAACCAGAGGAAAGCTGAAAGAGCCGAGCAGTAGCGAGTCGGAAGAAGAGGTTAACGAGCTCGAAGAAGAGGATTATGAGGAGCAGCCACCACCCCCTCGTCGCACAAGTCGTAGAATACCAGCTCATGCCAATGGAGCAGAAAGTGAGAGTCCTTCTCCTAGATCAGTGCCAATACGCCGCCAAAACAATGCAACGGCTAACACTGAAAAAGAACCCGAAAGTCCAAGCCGTAGGTCTTCGCGAGCACGTGCCACCAAACCGAGCTATGCTGAACAAAATTCCGATGACGAAGAATGGGCCGAGGATGAATCACCCGATGGTTCCGACGACGATGCCAGCAGTGAAGAAGAAGTTAGGGGCAAGAGAAAGAAGAAAGGTCGCTCCCGTGGAGGTGGCGTACCGGCTGCAAAGAAATCTAGATCAGGTTACCAATACTACCCGGACTTGGTAAGTATTTGTTTTGCTGCATCGTCTGCTGGAGTCTACGCGTTGACTCGGATACAAAGTTTGTTTTTTAATCTCATGCCCTAACATGATCATCCTGCCTGCCGCTGCTTTTCTCACTTCAGGCTAAATGGCCTCCCGTTTCTAGGAGAAAAATTATTCGAGTCGGAACTACTGTCATCCAAAAAGTGAGAGAGTTGGACAGTTGGAACATGTTCGCCGCTCCAGTTTGTGAGGCGTTCCCTGAAGTTGCTGATGACTACACCGCTGTAGTGACAAACCCTATGGACTTGAGAACAATTGAAGAAGAACGGCTTCCAACATACGGTCTCATGGCCGAGTTACAAGACGATCTCATTCTCACCTTTAAGAATTGCTGCGTCTTCAATGGAGAAGGCTCCGAATACTATGCGTACGCTATTGAAATATGGTGCAGCCTGAATGATGTATTCAAAGATGCTTGCGAAGAAGAAGGCGTCGTCTTACCACCGAGATTTACCTAATGACCCACGCGCACCTTAATCATTTGTTTACCTATGCTAGCAGATGTTCATTCTCTAATCCTTCTTTCACTTAGAGGTTGTGACAGGTCAGATGTTGGAAATGTGGGACGAATGAGAAAGAGGCTTACACTTCCGAGAAATATCATGCGATGTTACGATATTTGAGAAAACTACTCCAAGATCAAAACAAGAAAAATCATGAAAGCACTGGAAAGCAAGCAGAAAACATCAACCAATAAACATTCCTAGTACTCAATCATTCCCCAATACGACGCTGCCGATATTAAGATGAACTCCTTTACCTTCCTCATTGCTTTGACCATCTGCGGTGGAGCTGCCGATGCCAAAAACCTTCGCTCGAACGTTGAAAGCATGAGCAGCCCTAACATTCCTGCAACTTCCTCCACCGGAGCCGAGCTGCACTCAAGTAGCGAAGACATTCTCACCGTCTTCTCTTCGACACGTATGCTTCTCACAAGAGCTGAAAAAGACAGCTGCTATGAGGACATGAATATTACTGCTGTTGATGATAATACAATTGACAAAGAGGGTTATGTTGAGTTCTTGGACTTGCTTGCTTTAGGGTACCTGACAGAGAATAACATTACTTCCTTTAATGATTTGTCCCAGCCACTAAAGGTTGCGTGGAACAAACTTACTTGCCAGTGTATGCAAAGAAGATAATTGCTGTCAGGGAGACCAAGCCAAGTTACATTCAGACACAAGTGAGGTTTTTGAACGATATATGCAAGACAGCTATTACAACCCTTGGGTCAGAAGGATGGAAGAACCCTCCTCCACTCCCAGTAAAACCTCCCCCAGAAACATTATCTACTGAAGAAACCATGGGTATGGCTATAGGCATTCCTCTCCTAGGCATTCCTTTCATATTCATCGTTGCCCTCCTTGGCTCAGTTTATTTCTGCCGCGATATGGTCTACCATCCTGAAGAAAAAAATACATCAGCGGCGCTAGAGCCTTGCCACGAAGAGAAACAAGATGATGAATTAGCTGATGTAGAAATAGCCCTGACGGCTGCCAATCTAGTCCAAGTAACAGCCAAGGCAACGAAGAATCTTCTCCCAGGCTTCGGTCCATCAGGTAATGGTAATGATCAGAGAGAGAAGAAGTTGAAGAATTCTCCCTTGAAGAGATTGAAGAAGAAGATTAGGAGGAAAAGGTACCTCCGTCAAGGTGACCTCGCCACACCACTCGACGTTGAAGAAGAAAGTAATGTGGACCATTCGCCTCGTCGTCCTCCTCGCACAAGTCTCAGAGTACAAGCCGATCAAGGGTGAACAATTCAGCCAATGCAAACAAAACCGGCGAGAGCCCTCGTTTTAGGTCAGAGTCAAACAGAGCAAAGAATAAAACTGAAAAAGAACCGAAAGTCCAAGCACGAGGTCTTCGTAAGAACGGCTTCCAACTTATGGTCTCATGACCGAGTTACAAGAAGATGGAGAAGGCTCTGAATACTCCGGCTATGCTATTGACATGTGATGCAGGCTAAATGATAGTAAAGATGCTTGCGTAGAAGAAGGCGATTCGTACCACCAAGTTTGCGTAAATGATCCATACTAATTTGCTACATATCACCTAAGTTGTTTACACTATGATAGCAGAAGTTCATTTTCGTAGCCACGTCACTCTTTTTATCAATCTAAGGTGGCATGAGGAGCGCTCTCTTTTCATCTAGCACACAAGTTTGATCTGATTGTGGAGAAGATTCTTCTTCCTTGTCGTCGGGGAGAGTAGCAAGCCTCTTTGCCAATTCACCTCCTTCTTCAAAGCCACTCTCGCAGTATTTTTCTGCAAACCTAAACATTTTCTTTACTGTCTCGGTTACAACTGGACCAAGGAGCCAACCAGGTAACCCCCCAACATCAAGTTGCAACACGTACTCCACGTCATATGTTTCTTGACCGGTAGGAATCAATGTCATTGCAAACAAGTGAGATGTTGATCTTGGCATCCTTTTAGGCTGATCTTTAGGAAAGAGATGATCCTGATCCTCCTCTAGCTCAACACCCCATACGATTGATGCACCAGAGGGGAAGTTTTGAACTCCACACAATGTCATTTGTTCTCTCGGCGAGACAACCGACTGCTTTGTTTTGACATATCCTACGCCAAACATTACTGGTTCTCCATATTCATCTCCTTGAAATTTCTTGATATCATCTAAATCAGCTGCATTGTAAATCGTTTCTACTATCTTGTTTGTGGCATCCCACTTCTGACGTAGTTCTGTTGTGCTAATCAATTCTGAAAAGTATATTCCTTTCTGCTTGGAAGGACCACGGAGCGATGAACGAACTCGTATCAATGGCACTCCGTGGTCTTGAAAGTTGTCAATCTTATCCACCTGGGAAATGAGTCTGTTAGGATGGTGCTCCATATGCTTCCATGTATAGACATCGGCAGCATCATCAATTGCGGCTATACCCCCAGGATTCTCTTCGTGTAGAGCTTGCTTTACGAGAGGTGAAACTTTCTGTAGTTCATCAAAGAAAACGTCAAACTTTGGAACTTTCAATTGAGCACCGTCTCTGTCGGCCCGAACAAATTTGTCCGAATAATATTTGGGATTGCCAAAGGCAGCAATCACATGATGTCGGCGTGGTACGAAGGAAGAGGTGTATAATTGCCTCTGCCGAGTGCCGACTTCGTGTATGGCCGCTGCCCTGGCGAGCAGAGCTATAGATAAGATCAGGAGAAGCATTGCGATATTATTATTCTTTTGTTCTTCGGTGTTGCATCTTTCTCTCAACGCATGCTAAAAAGACGCGAGGCAGGAGGAGGCAGGAGGCAGGAGGCTCAGCAGTTATGGCAGATGGGAACGGCAAAAACCAGAACGGGATTACAAGAACTATTCAGAGATTCTCAGGAATGAGAGGTTTGTTATGAACGAAGGCCAAGCCAACGTTCTTTTCAATAGCTTTTCAATGCACGTAACATAACGCTAACTCCAATATAAGTAGTATGGTTTGAGGAAATGATATGCAGGCTATCACTTTTATACAACTGTTGCAACTACACCATCTTTGTGGCACATTCATCATCCTATTCATCATATCTCTTCTTCCTTCCATTACACTTGGTTCAAAGTTTGCCTCGGACCAGAACAATTGCTTTCTGGATAAACAGAGGTGGTCATTATCCAATCCTACACGACCTCCAAACAGCACAGCCAATAATTTGAATATAGCTATCCTTGCTTTTGGGATGATATCCATCACCCTTTTGATATCCTCTCTTTTTCTCTAGAAACAACATTTATACCAGCATTGCATAGTCCTCCTTCTCCAATGTCAACAGTACTCAACAAAAAACTTGATCGGAAACCCTACAATATGAATGACCCCTCTGTAGAAACAAGGTAAGCCACCCAGTATCTATATCTCTACAACAACGCCACGATGAAATAATCTCATCTACCCCTGCCCACCCCCACTCTGATGCGAAGTCACCCCACCTCCCTGTCCATTATCAAACAAATCCAACCCCAAATCATTCCACCTTCCCTCCTCCCTCCTCCTCCGCTCCAACGCCCCCATGGCCGCCGATCCCGAATTGGCCGTGGTAACTACCGCATCGTCCAGTTCCCCCTCATCTTCGAGCAATGGGGCAATTTTTTGTTCCGTTTGTTCGATTTCAACTTCGTCGTCGGAGAGGGTGTCGGATGTCCAGGTGTCGTCGATTATGTCGAGGTTGGAGGGACGGCTGGTGGGGTTGTGCCGCCGGAGTTTGTTGATTAGGACGCTTTTGCTGTCTGACATGGTTGTTTATTGTTTAGACGAGTTTTGTTTCATTTTTTACTAGCTGGGCTGCGCCCGCTAGCGCTTCGCGATGTGTGTTTTTGCGTTACAC